>VVHJ01033316.1:2617-14374 GCA_015107715.1 Tylochromis polylepis | reverse complement strand
CTGAAGGACACACATTCTAAATGCCTGTAATATTCTAGGGCCGTGTCCACTTAATACTACACTGTATGATTATATGACATTTTGATAAATATGAAATTAATATAGAATAATCATAACCTTTGAATCAAACATATTTACTATAAAATTAACAATTAAATCAAACACAGAATCATGCCAGTTCAAACTTTCAAATTCCCACACTATCCAGGCTGAGCGGCCGCTGTGTAAAGGTTGGACCTAAAAGCAGACTCAATACATGGCTTTTCAGTTTTAAACAAACTTTATTTAACACAGGGACCACCATCAAAGTGTGGAGAAGACAGAGCTTCACAGGAACAGGAGCCTCTGCAACAGAGAGAAAAGTGTGTTATTCACAGAGCTTGAAGGTGAGTAAAGAACACTATGGAGAGTAAAGAAGGTTGGCCTACTGGTTTGCAGGACAAAGCAATGCAAGAGACTGAGGTGGTTCTCCGGGTGAGTGGCTGAGATGACTACAATGGACTATTTGTCTTTGTAAACAATAGGCTCTGTTAGAAAGTCTAAAAGAGCCAGGAAACAAATGAATGAGTTGATGGTAGGTAATATATTCTCTGCAAGCTATAGCAGGATGATATTTGATTGCAAGGTCAGAATACAATGACTACTATGTTAAGTCAAGTTACAAAATGAGGCCTGTCTCTGTCCTAAATCATCCCTGTAGTATCAACATAACTGCCAAAGCTCATTGTTTCTACCATGAGATCCAAGTCTGTCCAAGTCTTAAGTTTATCATAAAGATTGTGACACGAACCATTTAGCAGTTCTGCTGGGACAAAGAAGTATTGACATATATTACCGGGGCCCCACCCTGGAGCCCAGCCTAGGGGGTGTGCCCGAGGGCGAGCATCTGGTGGCTGGGCCTTAGTCCATGGGGCCCAGATGGGCACAGCCCAAAAAGGGACATAAGCCCATCCTCCTGTAGGCCCACCACCCGCAGGAGGTGCCGTAGGGGTCGGGTGCAATGTGTGTCGGGTGGTGGCCCAGAGGCCTTGGTGGACCAATCCCTGGCTACCAAGACTAGCAATTGGGACATGGAATGTCACCTCTCTGTTGGGAAAGGAGCCTGAGTTAGTGCGTGAGGTTGAGAAGTACTGGCTACCTATAGTCGGGCTCACTTCAACGCACAGCCTGGGCTCTGGAAGCAGTCTCCTGGAGAGGGGCTGGACTCTGTCTCAGTCTGGAGTTGCCCTTGGTGAGATGCGGCGGGCTGGAGTGGGTATCCTAGTATCCCCTCGGCTTGCTGCCTGTACGCTGGGGTTTATCCTGGTGGACGAGAGGGTTTGTTCCCTGCGCCTTCAGGTCAGGGAGCGGGTCCTGACTGTCATCTGCGCTCATGCGCCGAGTGGCAGTTCAGAGTACTCCAGAGGGTGCTCCACCTGGGGAGTCTGTTGTCCTACTGGGAAACTTCAATGTTCATGTGGGCAACAACAGTGAGACCTGGAGGGGTGTGATTGGGAGGAACGGCCTCCCGGATCTGGCTTGGGCAGAGGCTGAAACAAAAACTCGGATGCGGGAGAAGCTGGGAGAGGCCATGGAAAAAGACTTTCGGACTGCCTCAAAGATCCATCCATCCATCTTCTCCTGCTTATCCGGGGCCGGGTCACGGGGGCAGCAGCCTAAGCAGAGAAGCCCAGACCTCCCTCTCCCCAGCCACTTCCTCTAGCTTGTCCGGGGGAACACCAGGCCGTTCCCAGGCCAGCCAAGAGATATAATCTCTCCAGCGTGTCCTGGGTCTGCCCTGGGACCTCCTCCTGGTGGGACATGCCCGGAACACCTCACCCAGGAGGTATCCTTGTCAGATGCTCGAACCACCTCAACTGGCTCCTCTGGCCTCAAAGAGATTCTGGCAAACCGTCAGGAGACTCTGGAGGGGAAAGTGGTGCTCTGCTGGCATAGTGTGGGTAGAGCGCTGCTGACTTCGACTGAGAACATTGTCAGGTGGTGGAAGGAATACTTCAAGGACCTCCTTAATCCCACTGGCATGTCTTCCGTGGGGGAAACAGTGTCTGGGGATGAAGGGGGACGACTCGTCTATCTCTGAGGGTGAGGTCACTGAGGCAGTTATTAAACCAGCTCCTTGGTGGCAGGGCCCCTGGGGTGGATGAGGTGTGCCCTGAGTTCCTGAAGGCTCTGGATGTTGAAGGGCTGTCTTGGTTGACACGCCTCTACAACGTGGAGATCAGGGGGGGTACCACTGGATTGGCAAACCGGGTTGGTGGTTCCCATCTTTAAGAAGGGGGACCGGAAGGTGTGTTCCAACTATAGAGGGATCACACTCCTCACCCTCCCTGGGAAAGTCTATGCCAGGGTGCTGGAAAGGAGAGTCCATCCATTACTTGAACTTCAGATACAGGAGGATCAATGCAGTTTTCGTCCTGGCTGTGGAACACTGGACCAGCTCTTTACCCTCTCAAGGATACTTGAGGGTGCATGGGAGTTTGCCCAACCAGTCTACATGTGTTTTGTGGACTTGGAGAAGGCATTCGACCGTGTCCCTCAGAGTGTCCTGTGGGAGGTGCTTTGGGAGTATGGGGTGTCTGGCTCATTGGTACGGGCTATATGATTCTTAAACAAATGTTGCAAAAGCTTGGTCCGCATTGCCAGCAATAAGTCGGACTCGTTCCCGGTGGGTGTTGGACTTCCTGCAACTCTGCCTTGTCACCGATTCTGTTTGTAATTTTGATGGACAGAATTTCTAGGCGTAGCCAAGTGTTGGAAGGCTTTCACTTGGGAGGTCTCAGAATCCTATCTCTACTTTTCGTAAATGTTGTGGTTCTGTTGGCTTCATCTGGTGATGGCCTCCATCTCGCACTGGAATGGTTCACAGCCAAGTGTGAAGCGGTGGGAATGAGAATGAGCACCTTCAAATCTGAGGCCATGGTCCTCAGCCGGAAAAGGGTGGAGTGCCCACTCCAGGTCAGGGACGAGTTCCTGCCTCAAGTGGGAAGTTTAAGTATCTCGGGGTCTTGTTCACGAGTGACAGGAGAAGGGAGCGGGAGATCGACAGACGGATTGGTGCTGCAGCTGCAGTGATGTGGACGCTGTACCGGTTCATTGTGGTAAAGAGAGAGCTGAGTGTAAAAGTGAAGCTCTGAATTTACCGGTCGATCTACATCCCCACCCTCACCTATGGTCACGAGCTGTGGGTAGTGACGGAAAGAACGAGATCGCGGATACAAATGGCAGAAGTGAGCTTCCTTCGAAGGGTGGCTGGCGTCTCCCTTAGAGATAGGGTGAGAAGTTCAGCCATCCGGGAGAGGCTCAGAGTAGAGCCGCTGCTCCTCCACATCGAAAGGAGCCAGTTAAGGTGGTTCGGGCATCTGACAAGGATGCCTCCTGGGTGCCTTCTAGGTGAGGTGTTCCAGACATGTCCCACCAGCAGGAGGCCCCGGGGCAGACCCAGGACAGACCCAGGACAAGCGGAGACGCTGGAGAGATTATATCTCTCGGCTGGCCTGGGAACAAATTGGTGTTTCCCTGGACAAGCTGGAGGAAGTGGCTGGGGAGAGGGAGGTCTGGGCTTCTCTGTTTAGGCTGCTGCCCCCGCGACCCAGCCCAGGATAAGCGGAAGAAGATGGATGGATTTTTTTATCATGACTTTGTAGTCACTTGGTGTACTTGTGAGTTACATAATTTGTATCACTATCCTTTATTTATCCAGGTAAAATGTTAATTGTGATTAAACTCTCTTTTCCAAGAGAGTCCTGACCAAGAGGGCAGAAAATGTTACAACATGTACAACACATAACAATATTCAGTACAGACAAGTGAAGACAAATGTGAATCATATGCAATAATGGGCATTAAAAATAGTTACACCGACCAAAAGCGCTATTCCCTCGCACCTTTAAAATGGGCGTAAACTCTACCCATCGTAAACACTGTAACCCCATCGTGCATAACACTTCTATATTTTATTTCAGTGCAAGTCTTGACAGTGTAATCCTTGTTTTGGATAAATAGTTATAAGTTATAATAGAATATTTTACTGTCACCAGTAGCATACATCCTCCACATTCACAATCCTAAGGTGTCAAATCCATGATGTACGGTACCTACCATAAAAATTCAAGTTAGCCTTTTACTGACAAATTGTTAAAGAAGTTACAATTTGTATTACAATTAGTTACAATTAGCCTCAGGCACTCTAAGATTTTTAGTTAGTGTATAATGCAAGAGCCATGAACAGAATCTCCACAATGTCCAAGTATCTAGACATTTTTTCTGTGGTAATACACCTTTAGACCCCCACCCACCTTCCCACTTCCTGCAAAGCTTTGATGCTTTGGAATGAGGGATTTTAATACCTAATTTCTCAATTAACTGTGTTTCGTGATACCGCCTGTTTCACCAGTACGTTGCAGGGAGGACACTGCTTTCACTTTGAATGCTTTGATTTTATTTCTGTCTTTCTGTCTTTCTTGCATTTAAGCCTTTCTTCTTCAGTTTCTTTAAAGTTACCGACTGGACATGTTTACTGAGATTTTGATAGCACAAGCACGAACTTCATCTGTAGTTTATGTGAGAAATCATACCCAAATTTACACAAGTATTGGTTCCCATTTTAGTAGGATATTTGTTAATGAATAGATTGTTCTATCAGCTAGCCAAGAGAGCAAAATAGTAGCAAGTACTTTGTGAAAAAGTGGTTGGGATTGTATTTATTTACCACTTGTCAAATCAAGTCGTCGGCTTTATTTGTATAGCACGTTTAAAAGACATCAAGTGTGAGACAAAGTGCTGAACAGAGGGACAATGTAATCTATACAAGCAAACTCTTATATACAAATGTCTATACAAATATGTATGTATGCATACATGTGCACATACATATACATGCATATATGTATATCTGCATACACACACACACACACACACACACACACACACACACACACACACACACACACACACACACACACACACAGACAGGTAAGCACGTGGATATTAATACATGTATACATATACACATGCATATGTCATCCAATGAGATAAAAGACCAAAATAAGTAAGACATAATAAACGCGGTTTCAAATAGACCTGAAAGCCTTTGAAAATAGGTAGGTCTTCAAGTTTGATCTGAAGATTTCCAAAGATGAAGAGAGTTTTATAAATGGGGTAAGACTGTTCCAGAGTCTCGGAGCGGCGATGGAGAAAACCCTGTCACCTCTGGATTTTAACTGGGAACATGGGAGCCAGTCAAAATCCATACATATGTTTTTAAAGCAAATGCTACTGAGCAATCAGGTAATTTAAATTTTCTTCTGTTGAAAGGTAAATTTCTGATAAAGGATGTTTGTTAATGTTGCTTTGATTATACTTACCATTGCTTGTCCCTTTTATCAGATCCTACATCCAAAACAGGTGAATGGGAGGGGCCAGCCCAGCACTTCCTGTTTATATAGATTTATATAGGTTCATGAAACAAGTGAGATTTTGACAACCTAGGTTGTTTAAGATGGCAGAATGGAGATCCCAGAAAATAAAATACACTAAGAAGAAATTTGACCAGTCTGCTGATGCTGTCTACTTATCACCTTCTTTGCCACTTGCACTACACTATCTGACACTTAAAATTCACAAGCTTGTACAACAGTGTGTATAATTTAAATGTGTTGGTTACCTGGTAATAATGTATTGATCCTTTTAATGGTTTTATCCATTATTTGTTTTATTTTTATTTTTTGCCAATGCTAACATCCATTGATCTATGATTACAAACAGTTGTCAAAAAGGATTTTCCTGCTCTTTCCATAGAGCAATGCTGTGACCATTTCTGTCAAAACTACATTTTTATTGTTGTAAAAAAAATCACAGGGCTTTTTAGCACATTTATAGTTCAAGTAATGTTTTTGTGACAGTCAGCCATCTTTGGTCTTTTTTTTATAACATAATTGAAAAAAAATGACATTAAATATTTTATTCAAGTATGTAGCCAGGCACTATCACAAGCATGTTGCTAATCACCAAAATAATGCAATACACGTTTATGTGTGATCATGAATCACACATGTGACTCAATTGGTAGAAAACTTTACTTTTCCTACCACTGTCTGTATGCCTCATCCGGTACTTATGCACATTAGTGCTTTTCACTGTGGTCACACTATCCTGCAAAATTCTAAGACTCTGTTCAACATCCACAGACTCTTTTAACTCAAACACATATGCTTCTGCTGTGCCTCTAACACATCCCACATCTAGGGTGAAGCCCTCCAATTGCAGAATCTTCTACACTGCAGATATAAAATGCCCATTCCAGAGTCTTTTTGTCAGGTCCTAAAAATATCTGAAAAAGTAATATATTTCAAGCAGAAAAAAGTTAGGACTGAGCTTAGGGTGAGTTTGATGAGCTCCAAAACTGCTGTTTGCAACATGCCATCTGTCTCATCGCAGTGCTGAATAGTGTGTTCCTGGGGCTGCTTCTCAGCAGATGGAGGCTCTAGAGATCCATGGGATTTCAGTGCTGAAGGTCCGCAGCTCTGAGGACCCAGCTGTGGTTCTCAGATGTTGGCACAGAAGTTCATAATTCAGACTAAATAAAAGAGGTGCTACATCAAAAACAAATCGGTAAATCCAGAAATTATGAATATGGATTCTTTTCAGCTATAGAGGGAGTGGTACACATTCAAAAGCCTTCATTTTCGCCAGCTAGCACCTTCAGCACCGTTCAACTTAGAAAAACCATTCAACCATCATTAGATTCCTCCTATTTTGGACATGCATGCTTGTATTTGTCCTCATTTCTAACATTTATGTTTTTAAAAATATTCAACTTTATTCAACAAACATAATGTATTTCAATGGAGAGTCTCTTCAAATCTCGAAGACTCTAATTACTTCAACATATGTTCACCTACAGACACCATTCAATCTTTAAAATGAAGCCAAGACATTGAACTATTTAGCTTGTATTTATCTTTTCAATATCTTTTATAATTTTTCTTCAGTTCCAGGTTAAGTTTCATTCATATAATGGGTGTCTGTGGTTTCAGTGAGAAGATCAACAGGCAGAGTGACAGATTTTAAAAGATTTGTAGAGTCGTAGGCTGTCTTTACACTGTCACCATGTCCAGATAACAAACTCTACAGATGTGAAATTGAGGATTTTTTTAGACTGGAAGTTGCTTGCCATCATGCTATGGCAAGCACCCAAACGGTCTACTGTAGATCAACCCCAGAGGTTTAAAATACCATGTTATACCTGGTAAAATGCTATGCTATGCTGCAGTTAATATATGGGTCAGAGGTGGCCCGCACCAAGCAATTTGGGCTCAAGTCATGGCTATTCTCAACCTAAAATTGACTTCTACAAAAGGTGCACACCAGCACTCTAATTCCCAATAGGGGCCAAAGTGGAAAATTCGAGAGCTTTGACTAACTATTCATAACTATAATATCTAACATTTAGATAGGAACTGACTAACACAACAAACTATTTAAGACAGTTGCTGTAACTGGTGAGATGAACATTTGTTAGGATGAAGAACTGAAACAGAGATTCCTAGTTTTATTAGTTAATTACTTCAGAGGCTTTTGAATTTTGGCCTAAACATGCCACCACACAATGCATCTGTGCTGATAACTGCTGTCCTGTCATTTTTGCAGCTTTTGACAAAATCTGACTATAAACTGGGCAGCATAGTGCACAGCACTATTGTCTCACAGCAAGAAGGTTCTTGTTCAAAGCTGTATGGAGCCCTTTGTGGAGTTTAATGTTCTCCCTGAACCTGTATGGCTATTGTTTGGGTACTCCAGCTTCCTCACAGTCTAAAGACATTCATATTAAGTTAACTGGGCACTCTAAATCAGCCACGAGTGTGAATGTGAACACGAAAGGAGACTGTTTCTTTGTGTTATCCCTGTGACAGACTGGTGACCTATGCAGGTGGACTCTTCTTGCCCTATGGCAGTTAGGATGGACCCTGAATTGGATATGCAGTTATGAAAATATATTGATGGATTCATCATAGTTTATCCTTTAGCTGTTTCTATCAGCAGTCACATCATCAGTTAGATCAGTGACCCATTCTTAGACAGTCAGTCTACATGCTAAAACTTCCACCATGTTGAAGTGAGAAGCCTAATGTGGCCTTTTCTTTTCTTTTCTTTTCCAAAATCTTCTCTTCCCATGTTTCTTGGGGGACTGTAAAAATGCTGACATTCACAGAATTGCAACATTTTGTTAAACTTTTTGAATTAAAGTTGAGAGCCTTCACCAGAAGGTGATACTGGGGCCTCTCTGACCAATCAGTCTATGTGTGGCTGATCGGTATACACGGGCAAAATTAAAATAGTGCCCCCCTTCCTTCAAAAACATAGATAAGCAATTACTTTGCTCTAAAGATGAACGCTTGGGTAGAGGAATAAGAAAGCAAGAACTATATCTTGAACTCTTGTGCCTTCAGTTAACAACATTTATGAAAGTCTGTCTAAGAAAACCTGCTGTATGAACGCGGCAACAAGTGAAGATTGGAATGATCAGAGAAAAGTGATTTTGTCAGGGATTAGACTTCGGCTCGGTTCGTGTCAACTCGGTTCTAAACCGGTCGACAATCCGGAAGTGTAGTTTTGTGTAATTAAAAGAAAAATGCCATCAACACACATGGGAGTTAGTGGTCTGTGGTAAAGCCAGTTGGAGTAAGTGAAGCCCTTGGCAGCAGGTACAGCGTGAAGGGCTTCCCTCTGTAAAGTTTCACCGTGGAGCACGGACCGCTAGCAGTCTGCCCCCTGCTGCGGAGCAGACACTGTAGCTTGCTAACATAGGCAGCTGCTGGTGGTGGATACAGGAACGAAGCCGGGAGGATGGCGGAACAGGAGGTGGATAAGGTGCAGAAGGTGATACTGGGGCCACTGTGAACCCACTCAAAAAATGTGCTGCTAATGTCACACCATAAGAAATACGAGGGGCTCGACTAGCTAACGTCAGCTAGCTAGCCGGTTAGTGCTGCAGCTCGATGAGCCTCAGTTCGTGTGGAAATGCAAGCCTCATTTAGCGGGCCAACACTGCATGAGAGAGGTGAGTGACCCTGGATCCTGCCGCGGCATCCTGTCGTTGACTGGGGCGGCTATTGAGCTAAAAAGCTATCATTGTGGTTATTTGGCGTTAGCCGGCTTGCTAACAGCACGCCAGCGCAAGTGAACTGGTTAGCTAGCCGTGAAGATGATCGGTATGTCTGTGATGCTCAGAAATCGCTGTAGAGGGGACAGACACTGGTCACGGCCCTGCTGCATTTAACACACACTGTGTCTTGTGCTTGAACTCAGCTTCAGCGACACTGGACATATGAAGCGAACAGTTCAGCGACACAAACAGCTGCATGGCCGTAACCTGTTGTGTGCAGAGTGGACGAATCAGCTGAAAGCAGAACAACAAGTTTGTAGTGTTGGCAAGCCAAGAGGCGTCGCCTGGCCTCCCTGTCCTTCCCTGCCAGTCCCCAGTTCACAGTAATCATGTGAGCCGGACACCGGTAAGCCCGGTCCGTGTCCGGTACTTCAGCAGGTTCGTGCCGCAGGCTGCTCTCTGTCATCCTACCAGTCAGCTCCACGTCGGCTGGCAGAGGGAGGAGGGGATTCACCGAGACTTTCAGCTGGTACACTTTGTGACAGGAGCAACAGTTTCTTCTTCTTCTCGGCTCACAATCGGCTCCTCTTGTCAGCTTAAAGCACTGCATGAGTGAACAGGACCACGACTTCAGGTACAGTTGGCAGTGAGTTTAACTTGCTGGGCTTAGTCTCTCTGAACAGTTTGTGTCTGATTGCTCTTTTCTCTCATATTTGAGGCTTTTTTAAAATTTCAGTTGAGCCAATGATGTCTGACACTGTCCGGGACTATTGACCCTTTCTTTAATAAGTTGTATTTTGAAAATAACCAAGCTGCTTGATATATTAAACAGACACAGAGAGCCATCTGAGTAGTAGTCTTAACCAACACTCAGGAATATTTAGCATAGAGAAACTTACAGAGCATTATTATAGGAATCAAACATGCTCATAGCTAAATAATATCACAGTGCTGTTAAAAGTACCTAATAGGCATGATTGAATGCTTCAGATTGCAGTGTTGAAGAGTCGGATAGACAAACCTTACCTTTAACCCCATTCTCAAGTCTGCACAGCATTGAACTCAAAATGGGTTTGTTTTGCAGATAGGTGGGCGTCTTTGATCAGTTCTTGACAGTGTTGTAAGAATGAGGCAGAGACATGTCTTGATGCATGCTCAATTACCCAGGTAAGGAAAACCGCAAAAATGCATTCTGTTCATCTGGACGTAGCGTTTTCAGTGGGAGAAATGTTTCGTCACTTGTCCAAGAAGATTGGTGGTTCAGTAACTGGCTGCTTTAGTCTTCAGTCTGCATGTCAGATGTCCTTGGGCAAGATGCTAAACCCCAAGTTGCTCTCTGATGAAGTATGAATGTGTGAAAATATTAAATAGAAAGCACTTGTAGAAAAAAGAAAAAAGTGCTTGTGTGAATGGGTGAATGAGGACTGTTGTATAAAGTACTTTGAGTGCATTCCAGGCTGTTTTTCAACTCTAGTGCCAGGCAGATGGACAACTTTTAAAAAGCTATAAACACAAATGTATTTAACAATGACTTAATCACAACTATAAGAAATTATAACTAACGTATATTGCTGTACGATGTTAACATTTAAAAGACTGAAATGCAATTTGAAAGAGAATTAGTACTAACTCGCTGGCAGCTGAAATAAACTCTTAATCATGATCCAGCTTTCTCCAACTTTTGCATTCTCACATGCACCTCGGTCATAAAAAGTTAGGGTTGCTGTGCACGTTTGAAAATTGTTGTCGTGCTTTATACAGTTGAAGCAAAACTAAATTAAACATAAATATAAATGTTACTGAAGGAAATAAGATAAGATAAATGAAACATGAGAGAATTTTACATTAGTCAATCAATATCATTGTTGCATTCTTATTTTCCAATTTCATGAGAGCTTTGTAATCATGGCTAATACCAGTTACAAACACTTCAAAGACACCCGGTTTGTTTCCTTTTATGACTTTAATTCACCAAAGGGAATCAAAGTTGGATTAAAAGGTAAACTTTTTTTCCCTTTGAAAGTTATTTTCACAATACATTAAAATATCTCTTTCATGAAGTGCAATCTAAAGGCATATAGGTTAAGTTAACATGCCAGTACACTTGTCTATAATTGTTTAGACCACACAATTGCAGGAATAGTTTATATATTTCCAGAACATGCTTTACAGGAAGTATTCTTTACAAAGTTTAAAATAAGAGTTGTAATTTCATTGTCACTACAATATGATCTAATATTCTTCTTTTCCAATTAAAGCTGCCATTCATAGAAGACCAAGTGCCTCAAGGTGCTTTATGTTATAGCGCAAAGACCCTACAGTACTGTAAAATATAATCCCCAAATATTGTGACAGTATTTTAACCTCTATAGAGGGCTGTCATTGCATTCTGTTGTGTTTTTATATGCCACATAGCTACGTCTGGAAGTGTGAAAGTCCTCCAATACAAGTAAGTCTTTTAAAAGGTCATTTTAAAATTTAGAGAGTGTGTATGTATGTGTGTGTGTGTGTGTGTGTGTGTGTGTGTGTGTGTGTGTGTGTGTGTGTGTATATATATATATATATATATATATATATATATATATTTATATGTGTGTGTGTGTGTGTGTGTGTGTGTGTGTGTGTGTGTGTGTGTGTGTGTGTGAGAGAACAGG
>VVHJ01033315.1:13474-23803 GCA_015107715.1 Tylochromis polylepis | reverse complement strand
TTTCTGGGCATTTTTTTTTTTTTTTTTTTTAGTGAATAAAAAGCTGCCTGGAGCAAAAGTTTCATCTAAAAGTTAGATGGGTCAACCTATTGCTATTGATAAATATTACATTAAATTTCACCCAGTTTACCATCTGCTGCTTTTAAATCCCGAGTTTCTTTGTTGTTGGTATTTGCCTGCAGCCGGCTGAAGCCACACGGAAGATGCTGAGGGACAAACACAACAAGAAGAACCCCACCCAGCCCAACCCTGTCTTCCCCAACTGGGTGTATGATCGCCCAGCTCTCATCGGAGACTTCATCACCAGCCCCACCCCTCAAGGAGAACCAGCCGTGTCCGTTGGTAAGTTGGTAAATTTACACATTCACCTGTGCAACATGGGGTCTGAATATAGTGCCCCTGTGTGTATTAATGTGGTTGCTGTCCGTGGTCAGGTACGCTGCCTCTGGGGATGCAGGAGCAAGCTCTGGTGGAGGATCTGCTGTTTGTCCTGATTGGAGTCGATGGGCGAGACATCACCGCTCAGCCGGTGCTGGGGCGGCAGAACCGCTCCTTCATCGTTGATCCAACACTGGACATGTCTGTCAAAGAGCTGGTCAACAGAATATTACCGGTGGCTTCGTACTACTCCACTATAACACGGTAAGAGCGTAGACTGTGCCCGGTATCAGCTACTCCTAACAGGCTTAAGTTCACAAATGCACATAATCACTAATGAGTTTTCCAGATGAACTATTGGAACCCTCACGGTTGATTTAGTTAGTACAAAAGAAAAACCCAACAGCATCTCCTGTAACTAAAATGTTTATTTCACATCAGTTTTTAGAATAACCTTGATTGGAAGCTTCAGTTCAGTGACTGCAGTTAACAAAGGTGAGTGACTCAGCTGTCACTCAAAGCAGCCACACCCCAGACCTTAAGCTTTATTAAACTTTAAATAATGTACAAAGAAAAGAGAAGAAAATCATACTGTACAGTTTTTAGGTTATTGAATGAGGAAATTTGTTTTAGAGATCAAACTGTTTTTGTAAAGTTGGAAATTTTAACATTAAAGTCTGTGGGGGCTTTTTTCAGCCCTCCAGGTTTCTGCATGGGTAAAAGAGGTAAATATCAGAGTACCTCCAGTCCTGAATATCCATTCACAAAACAGAAGTTTTTAAATGTATTAAAAGTTCTAACTTTAATTTCCAAATGTCTTAAAGCGTGCTGCAGGTGTTTTTTTGCATTTATTTTATATATATGGGCTCCAAAATCTCCACTATCCATGTTTTACACATCTGATCCTATGTATGTACACCTTACACGAAAAATATATATTTTAATTGGTTATCTCTTGAATCATTTTATCTAATTTCTGTTGCTCTTTCACATTAATGTCATGTTTAATGATAGATATTAATGGGAGTCACAGTGATTTAGAGCTTGAAAAGTGACATAAATATCAAATAATTCAGAGTCACATGATCTTTGCTTAAAGGGATCTAAAAGAGATTAAATGTTATAAGATTATTAAAGGCGACGTGTTGCATTTGCCCTTCAGGTTCATTGAGGAGAAATCATCCTTCGAGTACGGCCAGGTGAACCACGCCCTGACAGCGGCGATGAGGACGCTGATGAAGGAATATCTGATCCTGGTCACTCAGCTGGAGCATCTCCAGCGACAGGGCCTGCTGTCCCTGCAGAAGCTCTGGTTCTACATCCAGCCCACCATGCGCACCATGGAGATACTGTCGTCAATCGGTAAGAGACTGAAGGTGACCCAGTATTCTGTGGTTGCATGTTGTTTGCAGCCATGATAAATTAAAAGTTGGCAAAGAAACATGGAAAGGAGGATGAGTTAGGGGCGCAGTGATCAGTAAAAGATTTGCTTGAGTTCTGGCACCATCATCATGCAAAAGGAGGCCAAGATGCAAACCAGAGGGTGGAGAAAGTCTCTTGAGAATAGAGTGCTACTTCTCCTTTGCCAGGGTGGAGTTGATTCAGTGCAATTTATTACTTAAAGTGGGATGTTTTATAGATTCAGGGATCTCTGCTTATGCATACCAGGACAGTTTATTGAACTACAAGCCCTAAAATTTCATCTGCTTCTAAACTGTCTTCAGATGTTGTTTAAAATAAGCTTAAAAATGTTTAAACATACGTTTCACAAAGCAAATATTAAGAAAAGATGTAGATCTGTTGTAGAGATACAGAACTAAATTTGCAGATTAGTGATGAGGAGGAGTTCTGAATGTTTTCACTTTGTAAAAGTTAGTTTGTGGGTCACAGGTCATAGAAGACCTGCAGCACCAGAGCCTTAATTTGACTGGAAGGCGATCTGACCCACTTTCTAAGAGAATACAGCAACATCAAACTGGGTCTAGGTTCACGAACACTAAACACAAACGACACTGAACACTTTGAAAATGCCTGATTAGTGCAGAATCTCACATTCCTATAATAAAACAGGTATTTAATTAAATTATGCTTTCTGTTGTGTTCACAGCATCCTCCGTGGACAAAGGAGAGTGTATGGGAGGGTCGACGTTGAGCCTTCTCCATGACAGAACCTTCAATTACACCGGTGACAGCCAGGCTCAGGAGCTGTGTCTCTACCTCACCAAAGCAGCCAGCGTCCCGTACTTTGAGATCCTGGAGAAGTGGATCTACAGGGGCATCATCAAGGATCCGTACAGGTTCAGCTGCACCCAGTTTCAACTCTGAATAATGTGTGTTGTAAAATGTAAAGGTAAAGCTCATATTTTGTCTCCACAGTGAGTTCATGGTGGAGGAGCACGAGCTGCAGAAGGAGAAGATTCAGGAAGACTACAATGACAAGTACTGGGATCAGAGATACACCATTGTGCAGCATCGGATTCCATCCTTTCTACAGAAGATGGCAGACAAAATACTAAGCACAGGTAAAAACAGAACACTTAAGATATGTTGAACGTAAAATGCGAATACTTTAGGCGATGTTGAGATGTGCTATTGTGCAGGGAAATATCTCAATGTGGTGCGGGAGTGCGGCCGGGACGTGACGTGTCCTGATGCTAAGGAGGTGCTGTACACCCTGAAGGAGAGGGCTTACGTGGAGCAGATAGAGAAAGCCTACAATTACGCCAGCAAGGTGCTTCTGGACTTCCTCATGGAAGAGAAGGAGCTGGTCTCACGTCTCAGGTGAATATTTAATGGTAATTGAATAGTTTGTGGCGAGAGGAGAGGATGAGATGCTGTGTGACCTGTTTGTTCTGTTATATTTGACACACACAGAACTAAATTATGGTCAGCATTAAAAGTGGAAATTTTGAAGTCAGCGTCTAGTGTTAGGGCCGGGCTATTTCTGTAGCTTCCAGTAATTATGGAAACAAGATAACTGGGATGAGGCGATTACTTTGTGCATACATTTTTGTTTCAGATCGCTTGTTTTGTCCTGTTATAATAACTCAAATGTACCTTTTGCCTTTGCCGTCGTGCATTTTCAGCCCAGATTTACTCACAGTTTAGTTCAGCTTAAACTTAAACGAGTAAGACTTTGGTGAAAAAAGATTCTTCTAGAAAATATAAAAGTCTTAAAAAGAGGTTCTGCTGGGTCTCCATTGCTCTTTGTGTGGTTACTGTGCAGGTTTCCATAGATGCACAAGTTTTAATAACTTAAAATAGAACTGGTTAGATTTTAACTTAATCTAAATGTAAATAAATTTTTGCCTGACCTCTGCTTGCTGCAGATATCCCTGCTAAAGCAGGTGACTATTATACTACATATGATTTCAGTAATTTTTACAAACGTGCCAGATTTAAATGTAAACAATTTAAATCTGGCACGTTTGTAAAAAATGTAAACGAGCAGTTGAGATGGCTTTAATTTAAACTTGCTGTGTAAGACCAACCAGCAGGTGAAAGCTCACTTTTCTTCATGTTTAAGCTTGTTGAACAGTCTGATGAAGGATGTCAGAGTTTTTCACTCCAACCCCGCTGGATAAACAGGGACTCACTCAAGAACGAGATAACACAGAGCTCAAGTTTTTACACTCGCGAGAGGGAAGCAAGGATCTCCAACCCACTACAACTTGCTTCCCCTCTGTGAGTTGTTTTTATTGGTTGTATAAATGAATATTCATAAGGCTTGTGTTACATTTGCAAAGCGTACTTCCCTATTGGCCAGGGCATAATGCCATATATAGTGTGCAGGAAATGTTTGGGCATGTTAGTGTTAGCAAGACAGCATGAGTTATGTACAAAGTTATCAGAGTTCTGTGTGTGTGTGTGTGTGTGTGTGTGTGTGTAAGTGATAGTGTGCGGCTGTAGCGATTGCACAGTCTCATAACATATTTTTCAGCAATGGGAGTAACAACTTATAATATGCACAGCAGTACTTCAACCTTCAACAATGGCAACTTTAACCATGCTTGTCAAACCCAACAAAGGACTTCTTCCTTCATCATTCATGCATTTTCTTTACTTGCAGTAGCAAGAAAAAATAACCATAGTGACATTAACATTAGGCCGTTTGCTTCTGATGTGAAGTCAAAGCCAGCAGCCTGCCAATCGAACGCACTTTTGGTTTTTTTTGCTATGTTATCTTTAAGCCTGTGATTATTTTATAAAGTGCTCTGATCATTTTCGAATGTCTGTTCTCTCTTGCCTCAGATCAATCAAGCACTACTTCCTGATGGACAAAGGAGATTTCTTTGTGCACTTCATGGACCTGACAGAGGAGGAGATGAAGAAGCCGGTGGACGACATCGTTCCTCCCAGACTGGAGGCTCTCCTGGAGCTGGCTCTGAGGATGAGCACGGCCAACACGGACCCTTTCAAGGATGACCTGAAGGTGGGGCAAGGCGTGTCTGTTTTGTTTGTTTTTAGCAGTTTGGATTGTAAAATGTGAACAATTAGCTGGTCTGACCTTCCTCGCCTGTTTCTACAGATCGACTTAATGCCTCACGATGTCATCACTCAGCTGCTGCGAGTGCTGGCCATCGAGACCAAACAAGAGAAGGCCATCATCAACGCCGATCCGCCAGACGTGGCCCTTAGCGGGCTCGAGGCCTTCTCCTTCGACTACATTGTCAAATGGCCGCTCTCACTCATCATCAACAGGTTCAGAGCTGACAGAAAAATATTAAAAATTAGTTAAACCAACAATATAAACCACACGAATAAAACAAAAGAAGAAAATATAAAACATTCTTAATACTAAAACTAGAGCTGCTATGTGGCACTTCTGGAATACAAATCTATAATGAATCATTAAATAAAATCAGTCACATCTGGGAAAATTTGAACCACTTCTTCAGTACAGGAGCATGAAAAACACATTTAACACCAGGTTACTCGAGCTTGGTTCTCTTGCTTTTACGTCACAGACATTTAATTGGAGCAGTTTATTGAAATTATGATTTATCCCGTGATGCTGATGCTCAGAGTTGGTTTTAGTTTGACTGAATTATATTTGTTAAAAATGGGAAATCGCGAGACAAACCTGTTTATTTAGACGCGCTAACGTTTGCGTTATTCATTCAGGAAGGCACTGACGAGGTACCAGATGTTGTTCAGACACATGTTTTACTGCAAACATGTTGAGCGGCTGCTGTGCAACGTTTGGATCAGCAACAAAGACTTCAGGCAGTACTCCTTACACTCTGCCAAATGGTGAGCCGCCATGAATCTGATGTGACTTCCTGTAAAAGTTTCAGCCAGTAGAACATCCTCACTTTATGTTCTTACCACCTGTGCGCAGGTTCGCTGCTGCGTTCGCCCTCCGACAGCGAATGCTCAACTTTGTGCAGAACATCCAGTACTACATGATGTTTGAGGTGATGGAGCCCACCTGGCACATCATGGAGAACAACCTGAAAACAGTGAGTGATTAAAGAAGGACCTGCGAGGAGCACTTTGAAGGAGATGTGCCAGTTTCAGGGAAAATGTGATCTTAAGTTATTTTTCTCTTCTTCTTTCTGCAGGCTTCAAACATCGATGATGTACTTTGCCATCACACCAGCTTCCTGGACAACTGCCTGAAGGACTGCATGCTGACCAACCCCGAGCTGCTCAGGATCTTCTCCAAACTCATGTCCGTCTGCGTCATGTTCACAAACTGCATGCAGGTATTTCCACGACTGGACGAAACCAGAGATAATGAAGTCACAGCCTCAAAAATGTAGCATTTGGTTACAGCGCTCTTTGATTCATGAAACTAAAGTAAATTAATGTATTTAAGCTTAAACCCTGCAAAAAACTGCTGCACACACATTTTTAAATTGAAGGACTCTTAGTTTGAATTTCATATAAAGAGCCGCATGTCTGCCTTTAAGCTGTTTAGAGATGGTGGATATTAAGTCTGCAGACACCCGTTAAAGTGTGACGTTTTTGTGTGGATAAATGGGAGGCTGAGAGAAATCATTTCAGAACTTTTCCACTGTTAATGGAGTTTTAACCTCTGCAATTCTGTTGGAAAAGCAAACCGCAAGTCTTTAAAGTTACACCGTGTAAAATGTCACAACTCGATTGCAGTAAACTGAATTCCTTTTTTCTTACCTCTCCTGATTTAGGTGCATATTTTTCTATTTTTAATGGATTACTTGTAAGTTTGCGAATGCATCGGTTTGCTGGAAAACTTCAGATTTTCAGTTGGTTTCAGGTCTGGATCCAAAACTTTAATCTTCTTCTGGTGTAATCACTCTATTGTTGATATTTATTTATTTATTTTTTAGATGTATGCTTTAGGTTGTTATTGTGGTGAAAGGTGAAATTCATTTTTATCTCCAGCTGAATTGTGAATGTTTTTGTTCCAAAACTGACTGCTGTTTGCTCATAATTCACTAAAGTCTCAGTTACAGCTGAAGAAAAATAACCCAGAGCATGATGCTGCCACCGCCGTGCTTCACAATGGGTATGGTGTTCCTTCAGTGATGAGCGGTGGATTTATGGAAAACGTTCACTGTTGGTCTCGTCAGACTATAACACATATTCCCGCATGTTTTTGGGAGACTTGATGAATGTTGTTGTAAAATTTAGCTGGGCTATGTGGTTTTCTTGATAAGGAAAAGCTTCTGTTTTGCCATCCTGCCCAACAACACAGACATGTGAAGAATATGGAGATAGCTGTTTGCAGTTCTGGTTTGGGCGTCTGTATCTTTTCTGTGACCATCTACTACGAGCCTAAACATCTGGATGCAGAATTCTTGATGTTTTTCTCAAACAAAAGCCTCAGCAGACATGTTGCATTTATAAAAATGTTGTGGTTATTGTTCATTTTCACAGTCGGATAAATGTTCATTTTTCCTTTTATTTGAACATAATTTTATAAATATACAACAGTAAGCGATGTAAAACCTGAAAATGAAACTGATGTGTTTTGGGGTTTTTTTGTGTATTTTTGTTTTTTTTTTCCCCTCCTCTGCTGATGAAGCGTTTCACGCAGAGCATGAGGCTGGAGCGCCTCTCCATGGAGCAGGGGACGATGGATGAGCCCTCCACTCAGAGCGAGCAGGCCGACGAGCCAGAGAAGAAGAGGCTGACCACGAAGGTACAAAGCATCCATCGCCACAGCCTCCCCTCTGAGAAACTCCTGCTGGAGCAGAGAGGCTATTTGTAAATCAGGCTTGGTTCATTCATCCTCCCAAAATTTTGGAGTCTGGAATAAATATGAAATGCCTGCGTCCACACTTTTTACCGCAAAACTGCACCTCTTTAGTAAATACAGATGAAGGAGGTCCTAAATGTACTTAAGGTATAAATTATTAAATCTATTATTAGATTATTATTGAAAGTGTTTTGGCACCATTTTACTGTTGTAGCTGGTGGGTGTGAGTCTAGTTGTAACTAGTTTATAAACTGTCAGGTAGGAGTCAAAAGGGACAGTGGGTACATGTGAGAGGTTTGAGAGATGAAAAACTTTTATATATGACATCTCTTCTTAAACAACGTATCTCATTATGTGCTTGTTTGTCGTCCTCTCCTCTTGGCTGCTGTTTCAGTTTTTAGCCGATCACGGAGACTCCCTCCAGACCGACGCCGGCTTCGAAGCCACCATCGGCAAATTTGACAGCAACTTCAGCATGCTGCTGCTGGACCTGCTGGACAAGCTGAGCATCTACAGCACCAACGACTGCGAGCACAGCATGATCAGCATCATCTACAGGTACGCCTGTCAGCATTACGTTTGTAATACTCTTTTTTTTTTTTTTAACTTCAAACCATCACACTGGCTCAAAGCAGTTGCTGTACTATTAATTTGCATGGAAATAAAGCTGAATGTCAGTTCTCTCTTTGCATTCACTAACAGTTGTTAACATTTAATAACCAGAAGAGTTTTGTAGGTGACTTTTGTTCAGATAGCATTTTTTAGATTCTTATCCTGCTCCAATGGGGATGAAAAAAAAAAAAATAATAACCATGCCCATTTAAAAACAAAGGTTGTGATCATATGATCACCTTTAAAGGTACTTATCATAATTTTCTTTAAAAATAGTTTTAAAAAATCTTGTATGAACTAAAAATAACTACAGAATGTGGAAAAAAACATCTACTCTGGGTTTATCTCCAAAACATTTCTGTATTGTGTTGAAGAGACATCAGCTGAAGTTGTCCTTTTTTGTAATACCACTTTGCACCACAAGACGGTGCAGTGAGTCAGCGTTGCCTTTATTTAACCAGGTAAGTTAGTTTTTTGGGCACATACAACTTTAATTTGATCTTAAGTGGGCTGGACGACTAAACCCTCCCTTCTAGTGCAGAAAAATGTAAATATATTTTGAAAGCATGAATCAAACGGAGCTGCAGAGCTGAGCAAAAAACTCAGGTTTCCACTTCCTGCAGAAAAGCTGCTGTTTTAAATCAATCAGTGAAGGTCCTGGGGTTAACTCTCAAATATATCTGTAATATTACAGGAAAAAGTAGAAGCAGCTGATTACCTGGATTTTTAACCAGAATTAAAAACTTAATTTACTATGTTTATTTATGTTTATAAGGTTGGGGAAACCTGCAGTCAGTTGAGACTGAAGAAGTCACTTGGATGAGTGATGAAACGTTTCTCCCATTGAAAACGCTACGTTCAGATGAACACAATCAACCTTTTGGGATATGTTTATTTAACTTTTTATTTATTTATTATTTTTACTGTGGAAAATGCTACGGCTAGAGTAAAAACAGGATGTTTTCTGTTATTTGATTAAAATACTAACAGTAAAAACACCTCTTTTTCTTTTGTTTAATGGTACGTATTATTTATTGGGTTTATGTTTGTGAGTAAAAAAAAAAGCCACCCACTGGGCTGGAATTGGAACGTTTGATTGGCCAATTCTGGCCCTCGGGCCTCTTGTTTGAGATTGCTGAGATCAGTCATTTAGAGCACACGCTTATTTAAAAATGCAGATTAATATCAAAACTTAACAGCAGCACGCATCTGAAGGTGCTACAATTATTACAGAAGGTACCTTAAATTCATACCGAAGCTTTCACCACCAGGGGGCAGCGTTTACAAATCCGTAAGACGATTTGCCTTTTCCGGACCTCAGCTGTAAATATGAAATCTGGTTAAATAAAGTTTGTTTCCTCACTGCACCGTCTTCTGGTATAAAATGGTATTACACAAAAGTACAGCCCGAGCCCAGTTCAACTTCAGGTCTCTTTAACACGATACGTAGGCCTTATGGAAAAAGGAGAAACGACAGTGATTTTCCTTAAGGTACTGTTTAAACACTTTTCGGTGATAACATCTGCTTTTTTGAGGACTAGCAAATTTGTTGGACTGTAATAAAATCAATTTTATTTGAAACAAACGGTATATCGTTATATTTCCTCTGATGATTCCTCAGGCTGGACTTCAACGGCTTCTACACTGAGCGGCTGGAGAGGATGGCCATCGAGCGCAGTCAGAAAGCAGCGGCGTAAGCCTGTCGTCTCTTCGTGTGAAGATCCAGAAATAAAAGTTTCATTATGCCTGCTCATCAGTCCAACCGCCCAGATAGTTACGATTCAAAGAGCTGAGACGTCAACGTGTATGTTTGTTTATATATATATAAAATTTCTGTATGAACTGTAGAGTCATTAATGTCTGCAGTGTCATTTTAGTCCTTCAGCTCTGAAAATGTGAGTCGTCACTACTTATGGGTAACTTATTGTACCTGTAAATTTATGAAAATGTATGTTTGTATTGAACTTAATTAAAACAAACAAACAAATATGTACTGAATAACTTTGGACTCTTGAACTTTGCCTTAACTGGTTTTCATCAGCTGTGAGCAACAAAGGAAACCAGTATGAACACTCCCAGATGAAGTTAGCCACAGAAATATGAGTCATACAGGAAGTGTGGTAACTTCAGAATAAAAGCTTCTGCTGACATTT
>VVHJ01033313.1:0-13516 GCA_015107715.1 Tylochromis polylepis | reverse complement strand
TCCCTGCTCGCAGCCTCCATCTCCCGTCTTGAGGCCGCCAGCTCGGCCGTCAGTTGGGCCAGCGTCTTCTCCGGTTGCCCCGGTCCTGGGTCTGCCCTGCCCGTCATAACCACCAGGCAGTCCTGGGTTTCGGCACCACTGTAGCGGACCCAAGGCAGACCCCAGGACACGCTCATGTTGCTCCACATACTTTTATTCATCACACACACACGGTTGCTGTTACACAGACACCGGCTGCAGCTCTCCCGCTGCCAGCTGCACATAACACCAACAACAACACCATCAGGTTGCACAGGAGCCGTTTTATGGCTGGCGAGGCGTGATTGCTGATGCCGTGCAGGTGAAGCCATCTCCACCGCACGGCACCGCAAGCCACGCCCCGCCACAGTAAACTTGTCCAAAATTTTGGCCATGCGATAATAGTGACAGTCTAAGGACAAGTGATTATGGTAGTGAGTGTAACTACTCAGTCACATAGGCCTAGAGACCAGTCCACGGCCATCTGGCAACCAACAATTTGCAAGGGGTTAAATGTTTATTCCAAATGGTTGCTAAAAAAATCCCTTGGACTCACTAGCAGACTGGCCACCCATAGTTTACATGGAACACAACACCTTGTCTACAAACACTCATCAACTACACTCCAAGCAGTAGTGAAACTGTAAAAACTCAAACTACAAATGGAGGCTGTTCGCTTTCAAAGTAAAAGTTTTTCCTTTTGGAACATGTTGGTTTCAGTGCTGAGGCACAACTTTGACTTTGAAAATGAATATTCTTCGTTCAGTTTTACTATCGTTTAGCTACCAGTTAGCAAGTATTAGCAGAGTAGTAGCAAGTAGTATCATCCATGTAGACTGCAGCTGACTATTAGCAACAACGCCCCCCCCAACCAGTCTGGCAATGCACATATTTCCCTAATGTTGAGTGCTTTTATCATGCCCAATATGACGGACAACTGATAAGCAATGTGTGTCTTGCTTCATATGAGAAAGCTTTATAAAGAGAGCTGAATATAATAATGCCTCTCAGCTGTGCTGCCAGTTTTCCCAGTAGTCATTGGCAGTCCTGCAACAAGTAACCCCTTATGAACGGTGAGGCTACTTTCTGCGGCTAGCGTTAGCATTTAACTTGTACTCGTCGCTTGTCACAAGGGGTCACTCCAACAGGTCGCACCACATGTTTGATTTGGGAGAGTGTTATGCCGGATATCGTTCCCATCTCAAAGGGGATTTGTGTCTCAGGGCTGGAACTGAACCAGCTCACCAAGGGAATGTGTAAACCACTACTGAGTACTTTGGTCAAATTCCACAGTGGGAAGTAAACTAGCTGCTATTTCAATGATTCATTCAAACACAAGTTCCCCCAAGAAGAGATTCTTTGTACTTCCTTTGTAACTCCACTTTTCACAATGATGTTTAGGAACTCACCTGCTAGTATAGTACTGCCAAACTTCATCTTTGGAAGAAAAATGAAAGCAAAATACTTCAAAGGGTGCCACTGTCTGACGCTACACACATCCATAGGCTCCCTGGGCAGGAAGAGGAGAAAGATGTTTGCCAGAAGTAGATTAGAATCTTTGGGGTGAGCCAAATGTGTGAGCATACCTAGAAACACACATTAGAAACACTAATGCATGCTCAGTGGACCAAACAACAAGCAAAAGCTGAAGTTCAAAAACTCTTTAAGCTTATGCAAAGTGCAAGTCATTTTCATTTCAAAGTAGTGGCCACCATTTTTAACTTTCAGGTGTGGGAAAATGAAAGGACTGTTTCTGCAGCAGTGCGAAGGTATTACAAAGATTATGCTACAGGATTACTGCTGATAAAATTACCATTTAATGCAAAAGAAGATCTGAATCCTTGTTTCTGGTTTCATAATGTCAAGATTTTCAACACTGTCTGCTGAAAAAGTTTTAGCTGCCTAAATTTTCAACAGATCCCTACAGTATAATTGGGGTAGCAGAAACACTGTGGCTCATTTTGGAAAGCGTTCACAAATAACTTGCTGAATTCTTCCTCTTCCCATCAGTGGCAATGTCACCATAGCAACATCAGCTAGGTGGCCGTGAACTGGGCTTTCAGTCCGTGCCAGCTTCCATCGCAAAAGTTTCCAGAAGTAGTCATGTGAAAGTGCTGCAGAGTAAACTGAACACATATCTGCTGTTGTACGTAGCTTAAAGAAACTTAAAGAAAATATTTGTGAAACTTACTCTGGACGGCTAATGTGTGTTAAGTCAAAGTAATCCAACCACTTAGAATAACTTGTATGTTTTCTCTGTATCCACAGAATCCTGTTAACTTCTTGCAACTCTTTTTCACCCATCTTCTAAATATAGCTGGTCTGCTTTTGCTCTTTGAAGTCGCTCTGCTGCTTTACGTATTTAATGCAATCGATCCTGAACTGAATTTGCATGGTTTGCATCTTGACTGTCTTCTGCTCTCCCCACTATAAACTTGGTCCAAAATAAGAATAGCTCTGCACGGCTTCAGAGGAGACTTCAAATATGCTGTTATTCCTCCAGACAGGCAACATATAAATAAATATTTAGATGGGACTGAAGCTCATAGCTTGTCAAAAAGGCACAGCGTTAGCGCCATGATAAATGTGGCATCGGATCAGAACTGACCAAGAGAGTGTTGCCTTAAATGCCTCAGCATAAATACTGGAGATATATTTCTACCAATTTGTCTTTTTCATAAAGCGCCAGCTCCTTTCCTCGGCTATTGTTCGGTAGCTTTTATGTCTCACTTTGCTGCTCTTTTAAACCGAAACCACCTCAATCAATTCTACTCGTCAGCCCAACACCCTCTGAATGAAACCTTACAGCAGCAAATCCCCCCTCGAGCAACACAGAACCACCTGACAGCTTGTATTACGGTGAAATTGTGCCAGCCACTTCTCAGACATGGCATTTGAAGGAATAAGCAGTTGATTATCACTTGCGAAAATGCTTTTCTTTCAGCTTTCTTATCAGTGAGGAGGATGACCTTCAGAGCTGTGTGGAAGGAGGGGGGAGCCATCAGATTAAATTACAGGCTGCTGCCCTTGTCAGTGAAGTCCTGCTGGTGGTTATGACATGGGTGTGTGATTCCCCCCCCATCGCTCATACACACACACACAGTTTCTTATAAAATGACACCCAGCACTAAAGGCTGTAATTATCACTGTATGCTAGGGAGGCAGAATAAAAGATTACAGGTATAGATTAACTCATAAAATAACTGAATACATCACCCTCAAAAGGACACCTGAATCTATTTTGTAATCTATCATTTAACAAAAGGCAGAACAAACCGGGGGATGAAAAAAAGTCAGGGTGATTACGCTGCCCACTCCAGCCTCCTGACAGACCAGGTCACAGTCTTCCCCGAGGGAGCAGGGAGTCAAGGTCCGCTTACAACCCCCAACCTTTCCTTTCATAATTCACACACATCTCACTCACTGTCTGTCACATCCACAACTCACAGTCACACTGATTCTATGAGAAATCTTTTTTTTTTCCCCTCCTCTGCTCCAGACCCAGGGAGGAGATGGGCACATTTTAAAGAGCAATAACTAAGATTTTTACTGGCTCCTGAGCTCTGAATGACCACCATCAATCTAGAAAGGAGCTGACAGTGTTGTTGATCAACACCAATGACTTTAGGATCACTTCACCACATACTGACATTCTTCACTTTCCAAATGTTATGCCCTTATTTTGAAAACAAATCACATTTTTCAGCTGTTGTACGAGGGGAGGACGAGGAGACTGTTGCAAAAGGCTAAAAAACAACCTTAAAAGATGCTGGTAATGAAAGGAGTATTTTAAGATGATTTATAACTTTATAGGATATATCTGTTTGTGGAAGCCTGCAAATTAATGCCTAGTCTGACCTGAGAACACATCTGTCAAGAACAGATCCCCATCCCACCCAGAATCAAAGATGTCGTCGCAGTCAGTCAGAGAGTGCAGGCAACGTTAGTCTTTGGTCTGAACATCACTGGTTGGTTTCAAAAGAAATGTTTGCAAGTCCCTTTTAAAAAAAAAACATTTACAAACTGAACTTCATTTTTTATTCACTGTTACCTGCAATTAGCAATTGAGCCCTGTGGCGGGGCGTGGCTTGCGGTGCCGTGCGGTGGAGATGGCTTCACCTGCACGGCATCAGCAATCACGCCTCGCCAGCCATAAAAGGGTCCTGATTGTGGGTTTGTGGTTGTTGGTGTTATGTACGGCTGGCAGCGGGAGAGCTGCAGCCGGGAGCTGTGTAGCAGCAACCGTGTGTGTATGTGTGTTTATTAATAAAGTTATGTGGGACAACATGCCCGTGTCGTGGGGTCTGCCTTCGCACCGTCGCAAGCCCATTAAGTTATCCCATTAAGTGTTTACTGAGGTCACAGGGCAAAGCACCTAACAGCTCTTTTCCTAAGAGAAGTCTCAGGAAAACAAGTCTTTTTGCAACCTGAAGAGTCTCTAAATGAACGGGATCTAAGATTGTTCAAACTGCATGGTCCGCTATTTAAAGTAAAAGCAAATCAAGGGCTCCGCAGATCATGCTCCTGACTACATGCATGCATGAGCCAGTCTCAGCTGTTCCCTGCACCACGCAGCTTAAAATTTCATGGACTAGTCTGGATGTAATACTACATTATAAGATACAGTTACTGAACAAAAATCAAAGGTGAAGAGCTTATCCATCAAAATGGCACATCGTCTGTTGTTTGAGAATACTTTGGACTGTAGCCCAAGTGATGTTAATGAAGGAGAAATCATATGCAAAGAGTGCTGTAGAGTTTTATCTGCAGCACAAAGCAGCACAACTAACTTATTTTATTGCTTGAAAAGACACCACAAACTGGAGTGTAATTAATGCATGAACACCAAGAAAAACAGCGCAATGCTTGTTAACACAGCCTCGCTTTTATGGACATCAACTCAGATGTCCATAAAAGCGAGGCTGTGCAGTATGCCCGTGTATCCACCCTGCTCAAAGAGAAATTACGGCCCAGCGATGGTAGTTCGTTGGCAGTCCGCTGACAGCTTTGGACTGCCCTTCTGGGACAGTGTCAAAAATATGTGTTGCAACTGGTCTGTGGGCTACCCTTGCTTGTGCTGTTGTTGGTCGATCAACTGGCTGCAGAGGAGAACAGAGTTATAACACACTAAGTTAAACTTCACTGCAGCCACTGTCTGTGCTTGTCATACTGTATTTTTTTTCCTTGATGGTTTCTTCATGCTTCTCCCTTTCCTGGTGAACAAAAATTGTGTTTAGCATTTTTGGCCATGGTTGTGCAGCATGAGTGACAGGTGTCCCACTTAAAGTAAATGGGACTGCACAGCATTTTTATCACATGTCCTCATGTCCCACATGCTACATTTGTATTTGTTCTGTTTAAATAAACAGGGCACACAGTGTAAAAGGCTGTCACATAAGATCATTTGCATTTATGTCTTAGGTTAGTCACGGTTGCCATTAGTCAGGAGGCAGGGTACATCCTGTTGCGGTTTCCTGTCCATGACACTGTTAAAACAGAGAGAGAGCCATACAAACTCACTAAAATCACCAGTTAATCTGGTGTGCATGTCTTTGGACCGTGGCAGGGAAACAGAGCACCCAGAGAAAAACCACAGGCACACATATGACATAATGAATACTAGTTATATGTAATGAACATATCTCTCCAATCAATTGGAAGTCAATTGGAAATATTTTAAAACATGACTGAAAACATATGGTCATACCATATGTTTTCAGTTCATTTGTATCCACAGTATTCATTTGTAGATAGATGTTCTTCCTCATTTGTGATCATTTCGGTATTTGATACTTGGCTTAGCTTTTGTTACTTTTCCAGATGAAATGAGCCGTGTCAGAGTATCATGTGATCACTCTGCAGACGAAAGGTTCTGACAGACGTAAGTCATCACTGCTGCACTGCTGCGTTTCTCCAATAGCCAAATATCTTGTATCTCATTTCTGGTGCTGTTACACTGGGCAGGAGATTTGAGCTCATGTCTAATGGGATCAACTACAAACGTTATCCGTGCATGAGCTAATCCGTTGTGTCTCATTAACTCACTGTCATTCAGCATCCAAGAATGATTCTGCCATTTCTTTGTCTTCCTGCAGTGTCTCAGAAATTCTCTTAAAATTCCTTAACAGAGTTTCACCTTTGGCCTGTAGAAGGAAGTCTTGCCACTGGGCAGCCATAATGAAATGCCTCTGGGAGTTTTTTAGGTCAGTTATTTTAAAAGACTATCTAAATTAAGTTAACTAACTCTAAATTAATATAAAACTGCATGTATAGAATCAGTTAAATCTGACTTTTAAAAATAAGGAAAGTCTGAGATTGCTAAAGAATCAGGTTTTAAAAAGCACTTTTCTCCCTGGAAGGTACATTTTACCATCATCCTTGCTTTTGCAGATCTCAATTGAGGATTCATTTCTCTATTATAATATCTCTGATTTAGTCTGATATGAAAGGGGAAATTGTTAGATGACTTTATACTTCAAAGAACTGCAGTCATCACAAGGAGCAACTCTTTGTACTAGCAAGCTATATTAATAAAGCCATAACCATTTTACTAGGACTTGTACATAAAGATTGAGTAAAAATAAATAAATAAATAAATAACGAGAACCTTTTGGCAAAAAAAAGATCAAAATTAAGGTCAAGAATGAAATAATACCGCTTCCTAGTCAAGGTGCTTTCTTACCTCGACACACCTGGGCAATCACTGCAAGCCTCAAGTTATCAAAGCTGTCACAGGCAGCCTCTCTCAAATTCCATTGTCCTGTAGAGGGGTGAATTCTGCCTGCTCTTCAACAATGTGCAATCCACTTTGAGCCCCTGAGACTTGTTAGCAGCCAAACCACAAAAGAGCCAGTTATTAAAAATTACCATGCCATGTTTTGATAAGAACTCAAAAGCATCGCATAACTTCCAGTAGCAATATGGTGTACTATACCAACTGAATGATAAAAGAATTGTAATCAAAAAAGTCTAGCACTGGCAGTCCCAGAGCTGTCAGCGAAATATCTTAAAAATCTCATACGGTTTCAAAGCGCAAGTGTGGAGAAAAGCCTCATATATTTTACTGGAGACAATACAAGTAACTAATCTAAACGGTATGAGCCACAGTGCCAACAGGACAGTGGAGTAAAAGGGAGAAAGAATGTTTTTCATGTGAAAAACATTATTTGGACCTAATGAAATCGACATTCCAAACATATCCTGCTAACAAGCAGTGACATAAAGAAAGCAACTAAAAAAAAAGACTATTAGTCATTTCTGCATTCACGGCAAAAGCACAGTCTCACATTTATCACTGCATGTAGAACAGTGAACTGCTCTCCAGTGAAAGAATTGGAGATGTCCTTGTGTGTCCTTGTGTGCTTGGACGGACCAGAGTGACTGATTCATCAACTCTTGTCTTCTCCAAGAAGGTTTTGATTAATTCCCATGGAGGTAATTTGAGTCCTGATCCAAATTTATTTAAAAAAGAGACACATTCACCAGCTGATAAAGGAAAAGGCAGCATTATCAGCATTTTGGTAGAGCAAGTGAACCTGTTTTCAATCTGATCAAAACAATAACAAAATTTACAGTAAAAAAAAATTTTTCTCAATGACGACTGTTCACAGCGATCTCAGCAGAGTGTTATAACAGAAGGACTAACATAAGCGTTAAGGACATCTTTTTCAGGTGTCCAGAAGCACAAATCCTGAACATAGACTATGTACAAGAGATGATGTCAGCAATTGGTTAGTCCTAATTTGAAGCCTCAATTCTGCATTTTCACAAGCCAATGTGGCAGCGACTTGTCAATGAAAAGGCTGCTAAGTCCTAAATCATTCTGTTTATTGTCTGTTTTTACTCCAAATAGGACCTCAAAATAAGTATCTCTGAATTAGACTTATAACTAGTAGTTCAGATCATGAGTTCAAGAAAGCAATCATAATTCAAGTGAATACTAAATGATGCAAAAATGGATGGGGTTTAACGATTCTCCAAGTCCACAGTCTGGTTCATACAATTTCATCAGTACCATTTTTATCTGGTACAGCCATTTTAATTAAAGGGGGGATGAGGAGATTAGACAAAACCAGGGACAACATCAGCAGAGCATTTGATTCAGGAAATCAGCCTTCAACAGGAGTAACCTTTCATCCCACACTGGGTGGCAGGAGTTTTGCAACATATGGAGATAACACAAGACTGTTGACGTTCATACTGCGATTCAGATCTCAGCTTCAGATCTTTTACTGTCATGGCTGAATGTGGAGAGAACCCAAAGGCGCGGCTTATTCACAACAACAAAGGATAAAGTCTAAAAGTAACAAAGTCCAAAAAGTTAGACAGACAGAGAAGCAAAAACACAGGAGGGAGTAGCATAACAGAGCATAACAGAAACTATGATGAAGACTAAGGGGAAGATACACAGAGGGCTGATGAGGGAGAGACCAACAGCGTCGTGTACTATGAAGAGAGCGCAACTTACCCAGGTTAGCTTTCAGTTTTCTGGATTAATTTACCCTTGCAGTTGTAAATCTGAATAAGCATTCACAGGAAGTTGCTAATCATCTCGCTAATTTAACCCAGAGTTTCTCCTGTGTGAAAGGGGGCGCTGCTGCAGCATCTGACCAATCTAAAAGGAGCATTTTGTGCATCATTTGACTCTTCGTCCTTGGAAAATGATCCCTGTGAGGGCCACATACTCCAATCACAGACATTATTAGATGACGATAAAATGGTGACCAAAAATCTCGGAAGAACATTAAAAAGCACTGTTGCAAAAAGCACAAGAGATTAAAGCTGCAGAAAATCATTAATCTGCTGATTTTTCCCACAGAAAAATCAACATTTCTCTGTGCTGCTGTTTATTTGTAAGGTGATGGCTGCACATGAGAGCTGAGAAACTTTAAAATGGATCCATTTAAACAGTAGAGGTTATAGGCCCATAGCCCAATAAAGGAGAGATGGAAATCACTTTTTTTGTCGGTAGATCAAAATGAAATCAATTTTATTGATTGAATAAGTATTCTTAGTGTGGGTTCTGTCTTCTTGTGGCTGCAGTTCCAGCAGTGTAAAAGAAACTTAGCAGCAGATTTTACACATGAATCCCATAATAATGTGAGGCACAGTTTGTGCTTCATTCAGTGGTTTTAGTAATTTACAGCTTAAAACCATGCACATATGAAATATATTCCCTCAGCACGACTCTATGATACACTTAAAACATGCTGTAAATAAAAGGATCAGTGAAAACGTGACACTTTAAACCCAAACTCTGAACATAACATACAGTTTTCATTTCTACTCTTTCAGCTACAGACTCTGTGCTCTTTAAGGGTTTGAGAGTAAAGATTAAACATTTTTAAAAAGAATTCAAACATTCAAATTTGATATGAGGTCTGCAAGTACAGTGTAGGTGTCCTGTTTAGGAACATATATTAATGATTAAATAAGCAATAAGCAATACAAGTGTTGTAAATTGTTTGCTGTCAACAGAGGGGGGAAAAAAATCAAGGAATAAAGAGGCATCTAAGAATCTATATTTATTACTATATTTATGACCCTCCTACTCTGAGAAATCTTCTAGGAATTGATTTTCTGTAGCATTGATTGGTCAGTAGGTCATTGGTCAGGTATGATTTCATACCTGTTGATCTCTAATCTAGAATCTAATCTGCTCCAGAGCAGGTTAGGTTCACAGCATAAGTTACTAGCGAACCACCTTGATGGTGCAGAAAACCCAGAAGTTACCTGGATACGATGAAATCCTGCAAAAGTAACACAGGACAAGAAACCTTCAAAGTAAAATGGGGAAATAACCAATGGAGACAGATACAGATATCAGTACTAACATTCATCAAAATATATGAGACAAATGAAAAAAAAAACTAAGAGACTGAGGTATAGGCACAGACACGAGACAGAGGGAGGGATGAATGGAAACACAGGAAAGTTGATAACACAATTGATACTACAAACACGGTGTAAACCAGAACAGAAGATACCACACACCCTGAGAAACTGAAAAGCAGCAACAGCAAGAGACTCAAAAATACTACAATAAAAAACTACAAAACTATGAGTGCTCAGAAAAGTGCCAATAAATAAACAGGAGCTGGGACTCACAATATCCTGAAGAAATTAATAATTTAAAAAAATGTAGAGCACTAGGACGACAGTGAAACCATCCAGAAAACACTGTGAAAAACTACAAATCCAAAAACTGCAAAGCAACTTAAAGCCCTGGGAATAAAACCAGGTTCCATAACACTTTACATCCCCAGCAAACAGGCAAATAATATGTCAGTTTGATATATGTTTCCCCATTTTTCCACTTCCCCTACATATTAGAGAAAACAAAATCAATGATTTAAAATCTGTTTCACTGAGTTTCCTGAGTGGAATAGTTTGCTTTCCCCAGCTAATACAACAGTGATCAGATGTCAATACTGTCACAGGTGGAAGATCCAGACTGTGATACTGCTCATTAGAAATGAAGCAAACATAATGGATGCCTTTTTTGTGCTCTCTAGTCTAATTCACACAAAGTGGCAAGATCAATGTGCCCGTCTCTAGTTCAGAGTTCCTATAAACCTGTGATTAATCCCACACCTTTCTGACAGCCAACTAGTTCCTTTGGATTGAATGATTTCCCCTCCCAGTATTTTAATATAATATCCATTTCAGCATTAAAGTTGAGCAGCATGAGAATTAATTGCTTAATTATTACCAGTTTAAGATCAACGGTCTTTCTATATTAAGTGAGATGCCTTTCCCAGAGAGGAAACCGTGGCAGAGCCGAAGATCCAAATCACACAGCTCGCTTTCTATTCATGTACTAATTTTTAGCTTCAGTAGCTATCATTTGCCTTTTTTCCAGACATGTGATAGCATCCTATGAGCCAGAGTGAATTGGCTGAAAGTGTCGTTATGACTGATTAGTTTAAAGGAGATGGAGACAAGCGCTAAAGCTTGTCCTAACAGGCCTCCTCCTGTTTTTTTTGGTCTGTTTTTTTTTCTTCTCAGCACATCAGTAACCCTGCAGCATCCCAGATCTATCTGCACTCACTCTGTTGCTCAGCTTGTCCCCTTTCTTTCACTCATCAGATAGCGTCCTCCCAGGGCTCCCTCGGTGAACAAGTTATGTGGCTGTTTTGGGCTCCATCCTTTATGAGCAGTTATCAATCTACGCTGGCATCTTCCAGTGCACTTGTGATAAAGCAGAGAAAGAAAGCTTCAGCGAACACAGAGTGATTCTTTTTTCATATGTCAGATGCTCGGTACAATATATCAAAGCTTTGCAGGAGGAAGAGACGGTCATGAGTGGTTGGTGAAATTATTTTTCATTCCAAACATTTTCCATTTGGATCAGCCTGCTGCCGACTACAGATTTAATATGCCTGTTTATGAGTAAGACAGCCCATTTGTAGTGCCGGCCAGTAAAGAACGGAAAAGCTATTTTTTCTATGCATGCAGTACACGTACTTCCCAAGTAAACACCTGCAAACTGTGTGTGTTTTCATAAGAAGTAAATAATTAAAATTGAACTGCTAATTTAGGCTTGCAAGAGGGGAACAAGATTAGATCCTAAATGTTCAGTAAAACACCAAGAGTCCTTAAAAATTCTCAAATAAACAATTAATATCTTCTTGTCTTCCTATTATGACTTGCAACCATGGGCTATATATCAAATACAGACACAGCTCCCAGGTCTCAAATTGCAAAAGAGGTTTAAACCTGCTTTACAGAGGATAAAGCAGGATGTTCTGTAGGATGGGCCTGCCTTATGGTGAACAAGTCACTACCATATGAGCGGGCAGTTTCCTTCAGTCACATCCAATCCTCGCTCTTTACATCCAATTTCAGAACTAAATGCAGCAGTGAAAATGTTCACCTCAAGGTTTCACAATGCAATTTCACCAACCAAAGCAGTGCTGTCACAGTCCCAGACCAAACACCAGGGTTGCCTACAGTCAGGCTGGCTGTGATGACTTAATTTTGCTTGTGCAAGGTGTTGCCACTATATCAGCTCTTTTACTATACTTGACAGATGTGTGCTCAGGTCAACTGAGGTTTTAATTTGTAGGCTTCCTGGAGCATAAATTATGTTGAAATACGGTTTTAATTTCTGACATTTGTCAAGGTTGTTTCCAGCCTTTGTAACAAATCTGTCCTATCAGCTCCGCCCCCTCCCCTTGTAGAGAATATCTGGAAATGTGATTAGATTCCTAAACAGAGCATAACCTTTGGAAAGTAAATCCAGTACTGCATCTCAAAGAGATATAATGTATTGGTTTTCATATTTAATTCAAAAAGGTAATACATTCTGTGTTCATTACACGTAAAGTGAAATATTTGTTTTGATTTTGATGATTATGGCTTATGCGTAGCTCATTAAAAACAGAGAAAACCAAGTATCTCACATTATTAGAATACTCAATACTTGGTTGACACCTGTTTACTTCGAGTTACTGCATCAGTGCAGCGTGTCATGGGGCATGGAGGCAATCAGCTTGTGGCTTTGGTAAGGTGTTGCTGAAGCACAGGTTGCTTTGATACCGGCTCTCAGCTCATCTGTATTTTTGGGTCGGGGTTTCGCATCTTCCTCTTGACCCCCCTTTGATTCTCTGTGGAGTTCAGGTCAGGTGAGATGGCTGGCCAATCAAGCACAGTAATAACATGGTTATCAAACTATTTAGTAGTAGCTTTGGCACTGTGGGCAGGTGATATCGTGCCTCTCCACTCCTCTTCCACACTCCAGGACCTTGATTTTCAAATGAAATCATACTGTGCATCAAAGGGCTTTGTCCCCCTGTAATTAAATGAAATGTCAATGTATTTTATTTGAAACTACAATGTAATTATATTTAACTACAAATACTTAAAGGTAGGCACACTAACATAAGAGGTGTTAACAGGAAACAAAGAAAAAGAGATTTTTCACTATGAAAAACGATGATTATACTGTTATTATGTTTTAAATACTGCTTAATTTTGGGGTAATTTTGTGGAAAGACAAACAACATTTCCCATCTTACTGGAGCAGTCAATATCATGTATTGCCTAACCCTTGCCTAACTTGCAGATATTTTACAGGAATGGAGACCTCAGACCTTATAACTGGTTAAAAAGAAATCTTCATTTGGGCAAACGACATCATCTTATTCAGATGTTGAAGTTTTTGGCTTCTTAACTTGGCACCATTTTAAACTGAAACAGTTTTCAAGGATTAACCATTCATATAGCCATGAATAATTTGCTGTTTTCTTATGGTATTTTATTATACAGCAGTCTGTGACCAGTGGTATTTTGCTGTGTTTTTAATTTTTGTATTTTAATGTGTGTACTTATTATATAGATTGTGTATGTTATTGTGTGTGTCTCTGTGTTTTAAAGCCCAAATTAAGGACAGGCACTGCAAACTAGCTTAGGCTATAAATGCTGTGGTGTGTTGCCTGGTTCATGTACCATTTTTGTCCCTGTGTAAAAAAAAAAAAAAAAAAAAGCAAAGCCAAAA
>VVHJ01033311.1:10641-21096 GCA_015107715.1 Tylochromis polylepis | reverse complement strand
TCTAATATTTGCAGCTATGGTTTAAGGTTAAGGTTTGAAATACAAGTCACATTCACGGGAGAAAAACATCCACGTCCTCTGCAGTGTGTGAACTGTCTAGTGCATTAAACATTTAAAAATGCAGTGTACAATCAAACACCCCGGGGAAAACGAGATAATGAGTGGGTATTTGTGACATTTGCTTTGCGCATTTTCTTTTTTGCGTTTCCAATTAGCTACAGATGATTTGCCTTTAAAATCAGGTAGAGGATCAGACATGAGATGCAGGGATGGGGGGTGGGTGGGAAGACACAGCCATGCATTTTACTCACCATCGCGACAGGCGTGAGTCAAAATAAAGCTTTCTTCTCATTTCCTCCTCCTCTCTTTCAAAGACACATCGGAACATACGGAAGATGTGGATGCGTTTGGAATAAAAAATCGAGCCCGCACGCCGTGTTTGCAGCAATAGATCCGGGGGAGCCCGCATCCATCGTCTTGATCCCGAAAAAATGATGATACCTACTGTAGCAATGTGCGCTGAATCTTCTCCGCTGCTGCACACCGACGCAGAGGATGGTGGCTGCAAGGAAAAAAAGGAGGGGAAGAAAGAAAGGGGGGAAATCGCAACTACCTCGTTTGCTTACACACTAAATTCATGTCTCGGTGTGCGAGGGCGCCATGTATGCTCAGGGATGTGATGCGATGTGGAATAATTCCCTGCTGGCTGCCCATGCGCTACCTTGCTCTGTTTACCGTCGATGCAGCTGCAGGCTGTGGCGGAGCGCTAGTGTGAGTGGGATGCTGAAATTCCGCTTTAGTGCCATATTACACTTTAATCGTCTGCTTAAGGTTCTCATTTGAATAAACAGGTCAGTCATCTCTGCTGAGAGGAAGCACAAGATCAAAAGGTTTCACCTCATTTGGTCTGTACAAATTAATCGGGATGTATCTTTTAGTGATGTAAAAGCTGAAGTGCGATTGCCAGTTAGTGAGGATAATGCACCACAGCCACCTTCCGAGCCCCAAAAATACAATTATGTTATTTTTCAGCAGGTTTATTACATATTTTTCGCATTCTTAAATCACATGCAAAAACAACTCACTAAATAAGGAAGTTCAATTATCTACACAGAGGCTCACAGATGCGGTTTGCCCCATTAAACCTTGAGCATACCCTGTGATTTCTTTTAGCCACTCAATTAATCATTTACGGGGTTGCTCTGGTGGTTTAATGTTGTAATTCAAAACAGTTGGAGGACTTATCATAGGGTTCATTTCAAAATTAATGATTAAATTTGAAAGTGCATCAGTTGAGATGATAACGCGATTTTGCATGGGTCAAACTCCAAAAAACTCAGGACTTTTCTTACACAGCATCACATTAAAGGCAGCCTTGCACAACAGCAAGGCGGACACGAAGACATGAAATACACCCAGGATGCCCAGTAGGAGTAAGAGATCTTTGAGTTTGACTTCAGTAGGCAAAGCAACACCTGGATGAGCCAGAGCCAATTTGAAAACAAGTGCTGTGTGCAGGTGAAGCTGATTTGGCTTTTTTGGCCACAATCACCAAAGGTACCTTTTAAGAAAAATGAATAAGAAGCATTTAATTAAAAAACAAACAAACACACACACAACTTGCCAACTTTTAAGCATGAAAGCTGTTGCGGTAATATTCTGATTTGGGAGCGTTGGGAAAATTGCCCGGATCGAGGCAAGAATAAATTCCAATAAAAGTCAGCAAATTCTGGATGCAAATGTCCTGCAGCCAGCCAAGGATGTACAACTGAGAAGATGCTGGGTTGTACAATTAGACAGTGATCCATAGCAGTCCTTAAAACTTGCTGTGAACTACTCCAGGAAGTCCAAGCTGAAGCTGAATGGCTTTCACAGCCGTGCTTGCTTATAAACCTGTGGGTAGTCGTGCTGTATGGCCACGAAAGCCGAAACAACACCAACAAAAATTCTCACAAGTTCAAGTGATCTGGAAGGAAGACTGGGCTGAAAATTAAGAGGCAAGAATAGAAAGATCACTGTATGTTTTCAGTGGAGAGATGGGTTCAGTTTAAATAACCCTTTGCTGCAGGGGCTGCTTTAATATAATGTGCGATTTTGTGCAGATGCAGCCAAACAGCTGCGGCCATGCAGCTGTATGCATTGATAGCACGTCTAATAAGAGAAGTATCTGTTATACTTGTACTATACCATGGCAACAGCTCATAAATAAGAAGCCAGTCTACTGCACAGATAAAAAACAATCTTGATTTTGCCCTCTGTTCACTCAGCTACAAGTCTGTTTCAACAACTGAACTGCTATCCTTCCATCCTGACACTGTTTGCATCATTATGACTCATCTCAGATTTTAAACTGACATGTCTTTGAAATGTCAAAATGTATTTTGTGTGAGGGTTTTTTTTTTTTTCCCTTTTTCTTTTCTTGTACTGTATTTTGGGCTGAAGTCGAGTTGAAAGCAGAATGAGGCAACAGCTTTATTCCACCAGACTGCTTTGTTTACTCATGTCTCTGTCTCGTTCCAGAGTGCACTTTATTTCTGTTCGGGTCTAATATAGTCACAGATCACAGAACTGCAAAACATGCCTATGCTGTTTTGGCTGGTGAAAATCCAGTAATAGCAAAAATGTACAGGGGTGTGCAAACAAGCGTTAATAAGACATCAGTTAAATTCACAATAATTCATTCAAGTGCAACAAAACGACATACATCAGCACAGCCAAAATTAAGATAATTAAGTGGTTCACTTGCCTCTGGCTTTGCAAATCATTCGGCTTTTCTCATAAAGTTAGTCTTCATTTGCATTTTGCTCTGCGTTCAGCAAGCAGAACTCCATTTAGTTTTCATTTTGCTTATACCCCCATGAATAAACATCTACTATGGCTCTTAGTCATTTTCATTCCTGCCATTTTCGTCTCTCACCACCAAATATCGCCGCCCATTTGCGAGTTATTTCCAGGTAGATAGATGGTTTGTTGGGCAGATAGTCCAGATACACTGTCTGGCTTGTTTTTGGAATTGCCATCTCAATCTGAGTCCCCTCGTGCCACTCGTTAAAGGATGTTATAGAAATAAAATCAGGCCTGGCTTCCAGTGCTGCACTCAGCGAGGTTTCGTAGTATTTGCCATTGATGCGGTTTCGAGTGTTTTGGAAATTCCAGGGTCGAATGCTCGTGTCAATATATCCCGGGCCTACACTTGGAATGAACATCAGGTTGTTATCTTCACAGAAAGCTTTTATAGAGGCCCAGTTACGCTGCGTGGACCCGTGGGAAAAACCATTAGTGGCAAAGTAGGTGTAAATGCCGTCGAACCCTGCTGTCAGGATATCTCTCTTGTCTTTCTCCTCCACCAGCAGGGCGATGAAGATGGCGTCATACGGGGTATCCCTGATGCTGTTGGTCTCCGTGTGCTTTAGCAGCTTGGCCCACTGCTCTGAGTTCATCAGATATGAGTCATACACATAGAAGAGTGGAAGAAGTTTGCCAGTGTTTGTCAAGTACTTGAAAAAGGCCGGGTGCTCTCCGTATCTGCGGAGGAAGGGATCAGAAAAACAACCAGATGTCAAAGGAATAGAAAGATTATTCCAAATATGCAGATAATATTAATGATGACATCTGAATGACTCTGTGGGCAAAATCACTACTCACTTCTCAATGATGTATTTAACATTAGTGAACATGTTGACTTCATCCCTTCCTTTGTATGGCTCAATGTGAAACGCTACCTGTAACACACAAATAATGACAAAACACACACACACGGGATCACAATCACAAATCATTTAACAAATACTTTTCCTAATGAAAGACGTTTAATTTCATTCAAGCAACTGCTGCAATCTCCATACACACACCTTAATGTGGTATTTATGAGCCACCTCAAACAGCAAAGGCACAATGTCGTCTGTTGATTCCCCGTTGTCATCCTTCATATTGGGAGGATACCAGGAAACAGCAATGACACCTTAAAGTAAACAGTTACGGTATCAATATGAAATCCAAAAGCTAAAAGAAAAACACCCAGATGGAGGTTAATAAAGATAACTGTATTCATTTAATGTAAATGCATAATAAATCTGTATTAAATGTGTGGCTGGAACAATATTATTAGGCTTTCCTTGTATCAGTGTGTCATTATTATCATAGCCACTTCAATTAGAAGTTGCTTTGTCTGAAAAACTAAACACTAACCTATAAACTTCTGTAGCTCACTACATAGATTCTAAGAGATCCAAAGAAAAGACAACATGTCATTCCCGTTTGAGCTTAATTGCATTGACTTATTTGGCCTCCAGGTCTCTGAGGTCATCCTCCATCAACTTCTCTCAGTGCCACCTTCTCGCCTAAAAGCCAAACACGAATGGGCTTTTCCAGCTGTTACTGCCACCAAGGCAACAACAGCTGGAACTTTCTGTGAACCCACATAAGCACATGTCTAACAGCTGACAATAAATCACTTCTAAAACTAAAGACGTACAGTAAAAGTATTGGCCCCCTTTCTTTCTTTTTTTTGCATATTTGTCACACTTACATGCTTCAGAACTTCAGATAAATTTTCACACCAGACTAAGATAACCAAGATAAATGCAAAAAGCAGTTTTTAAATGATGTTTGAAACCATTTCAAAATGAGTTTTGAAATTATTTCATTTATTAAGAGGGTAAAATAAAAAAGTTATCCAAATCTACCTGGCCCTGTGTGAAAAATGTTATTACCTCCTAATTCTAATAACTGGTTGTGCCAACCTTGGCAGCAAGAACTGCAATCAAGCGTTTGCAATAACTGGGAATGAGTCCCACTCTTCTTTGCAGATTTTTTTTAATTCAGCCACACTGGAGGGTTTTCCAGCATGAACAGCCTGTTTAAGGATTTGACTAAACCACTCCAAAACCTTCATTTTGTTTTTTTACTCATTCAGAGGTGGACTTGCTGGTGCGTTTAAGATCATTGTCCTGCTGCAAAACCCAAATGTCCTTGAGCTTCAGGGGACAAAATGATGGCCGGGCATTTTGCTTCAGGATTTTCTGGTAGAGAGCAAAGTTCATGGTTCCGACAATTACAGCAAGTCATGCAGCTGCCCCAGACCATCACACTACCACCGCCGTGTTTGACTGTTGGCATGATTTTTTTCTGTGTTAGTTTTAAGCCAGATGTAACGGGACTCAAATCCTTCAAAAAGTTTAGTCCACAGAATATTTTCCTGAAGGTTTCAGGGATCAAGATGTTTTCTGGCAAGTGTGTGACAAGACTTTGTGTTTTTTTTGGTCAGCAGTCATGAATAAACTAAGACATCAGGAAGGGAGCAATATTTTTTATACAGCACTGTATTTTCCCTAGCTTTTAGTCACATACGCCATGAAGTTTTTCTCACTGCTCTTTTATTTCTACTGTTATTTATGACTCCTTTTTATTCATATTTTGCCATCATTGCATTGCCTGCCTGGAAAGCACTCTGGCTCAGCTCGTGCCGTTTTAAATGAGGTATATAAATAAAAGTGACTTGATGTCTTACCGATGGCTGCTGTACGCAGCTGCTGCATATGAGCCTCTATAACAGAGGGGTCTCTGGAACTGTAAACCCCTAAAGCGGGGTAAAAATTGGCTCCGATGTCATCAGGTGGGCTGTGTCTCCCTTGTGGATATCCCTGAGCTACCTTAAAGTCCCAGTGTGGCAGCTGCGGATGGTCCCAGTGTATGTATTTTCCATCAAACCTTGGGTTTCCATACCACGTGTAGTAGAAGGCATGGAGGTAGTAATTTGGAGGAGGGAACTTCCTCAGTGTCGCTTCCAGTTCTGCATCCTTGTCTGACTGAGCAACATTGCTCATTTTTATCTCCTCGGGTTTATTGTTGCGGTCTTCCCGGCTCTCTGGTTTGGGAAACCCCTTTATATCAGCTGGGCTGCTGAACGGAGAGTCCCGTGATGTTAGCTCCTTTAAGAACACCGTTATGACGAGTATGAGCAACACCAGAGCAATTAATGTGATGCAAGATTTGCGCCTAAATCTTGCCATTCTTCGGTTAGTGCTTGAGGCTTTCCATAGTTCATTGTTGAGACACTGGTGAGTGACTGTGGATCGATGGGGTGCCAGTAAAGCTCAGCCAGAGAGTGTTTACTCAGCCTAGAAATTTAATGATATAAGAGATATGAGTATGTTTGATGATCTGCCCAGATGTACCCAGTGATTAATCAAATAATAGACAAAATGTTGCAACTTTAGTTATATTTACAGTAATGTAAAGCTGAGTAATTTCCTATCTATTTATTAATAAAGCAAATAAAAAAGTGGAAACACCAGGTTTTATTTACACTATAAATACAATACTTGGATACAGTACGTCCATTAGTGCAGCTTAGCACCACACAGTTAAAAAGCTAGCAGCATTAGCCACATGAACTCTACCTGCACTGAACTTCAGACTTGTCAATACCACACAGGCACCACAGGGCTGACACGACATCCGTTTTATTTGTCTACAGTCTAACATTTAGCTTCTTCTTGCACTAAAAACTATTCTAACATTGTAATATCTCACATGAAACACGCCCAGTCCAATGGCTCGACCGAGTCCTCATAAATTATTTTCGCTGCTGGGATGCAGAGGACGACACACAACCTGCACTTCTGGTTTACTGCCTGTCCTGAAAAACGTCACAGATCTGCAAACACAATGACCTGAGACTGGGACTGCACTGTGACCCATCCATACTGTATAGGAAGCTGCCTCCTCTTTAGCTAACAACAGTCATAGAGGCGGTTTAACTGAATGACACTGAGTGATAGCGCCCCCATCCCCTTGGAGAGTTCATTACAGAAAACAATATAATTAATCCTACAGGAATGAATGATGATTCATGATTTTATTTTTTGAAAATAAACATTCAAGGCATTTCATATTTAATCTGCAGCATTTATTTCCAAAGGAAACAGTACTGCTGATCAGTACTGACAAAAATTAGCAGAGATAATTGCATGCATTGCCTTTTTCTATTTTAAAAAAAAATATTATCATGTCTTCTTCTTTTTTTGGTTCTTCTTCTTGATCTTTTTCTTTCGGCTGCTGCCTTTAAGGGTTGCTCTGCACAACTTCCTTCCCTACATCCATGCACCTTATTTAAGGTCTTTTTCTTTTCCTCCTGCCTGGCTGCTCCTTTTTTTTTTATATCCTCTATCCACTGTCCCTCCTCTTCACATGTCTAAACCATCTCAACCTTTCTCTCTCTCTACTCAACCTGAGCTGTCCCTCTGACGTACTCGTTTCTAATCTTGTCCATTCTGGTGACTCCCAGTTAAATTCTTTGCATCTTCAACTCTAACTCATCCAGGTCCATCTTCTGTTTTTTTTTTTTTGCAATTGCTACTGTCTACAAACCAAACATCATAGCAGACCTCACTACCGTCTCATCTCCACCCACACCACCGCGGCTGCACTCCCTTCTTTACTCCTCATGTGCACTGTCCATTACTTTAGATGGTTGACCCCAGGTTTAAACTCATTTACCTTCACTGCTTTGACTCCTTGCATATTCACTGTTAATTTTATATCATATTGTAATGTTGTTAAAATTGAAGCATTTGCGTGAATGCAACATCAGTATTCAAGCCAACAAACCTCATTTGAAACAGTGGATTAACTTCAAAGATCATATTTGTTTCAGTGAATAATCTTAACAGTTTTAATATGTACAATGATTTGTCTGGAGTGATTATTCAATCAAAGATTATTCCAGAATTATCTGGGTAGTGATATTGAAAACGGAAAAACCAGTGACACAACCAAAGGAGAAACAGAGGACTCCTCCTTATCGGACCTTCTCCCATGTGAAGTCTGTGGACAGTGATGATATCCAGTGATGATGATAGCCTCCAGCAGTGTTTCCACAGGTTATAAAAGAAAAGGGAAATTATTTTTTGCAATTTCTTTACTGTTTGTCCATTAATCTCCCAGAGAAACAGAAATTCAGCTCACAGAGGATGATCTGTTACAGTCTGCTGTTTCTGAAAGTGGTACTGTGGGTCATTGTTGGTTGGATCTCATCTCATCTCCACCTGGGCACGCCCTGTTTTCTCTGTTACTGACCTGGTTGTGTTCAGGCCCTTTTTTTCAGAGACCTGTGAAATGGGCTAAGAGGTGTTTGGCATGTTCAGCTGCCTAAACTGCCACACTGGGTCACTTCTGTTGCATACAAAATGTCTGTCTGTATGAAATTATGTTTTATCTCATATATTCTGGGAGACTAGGTGTACAGCAAAAAGAGAGGTGGCAAAGGCAAAGGAACAGGCTTATAGTGAATTGTATATGAGACTGGACACTGAAGAAGCAGAAGAGGACATCTATCAGTTGACTACACAGAGAGATCGAGCTGGAAAGGATATGGTTAGGGTGATTAAGGATGGAGATGGAAATGTACGAATGAGAGAAGCGGGTGTGTTGAAAAGATGGAAGGAGTAGAGCACTTGAAGAGCTGTTGAATGAGGAAAATGAGAGTGAGAGGAGGACAGATTAAGGAAAGTTAGTGCAGAGGATGAATGAGGAGGAAGCGAGGCCAACTATGAAGAGGAAGAAGAGTAGGAAAGATGATTGATTCAGATGACATACTTGTGGAGGTATGAAGATGTCTTGGAGAGAAAGCAGTGGACTTTTTTTCCAGATTGTTTTTGTTTGGGATGGAGAAGTGTGTTAGCACTGACTTTCAAGAAGAAGCATGAGGGATGATAAGACGAATCATGAAGTCATGGGAAGGAGTTGCTGAAGCTTTGTTAAGAAGAGGTGATGATCAGTGAGCAGCAGCGTGGCTTCATGCTGAGAAAGAGCACTACAGATGTGATGTTTGCTTTGAGAGTACTGATGGAGAAGAGAAGCTCAGGAGTTGCACTTTGTATTTGTAGATCTAGAGAAAGCATTTGATCGGGTGCCAATAGGAAATCAGGAGTGGCAGTGAAGTATGCAAGGGTGGTGGAGAAGATGTATGAGGACAGTGAGACAGTGGTGAGGTGTGTGGAAGGAGTGACCAATGAGTTCAAAGTAAGGGTGGGATGACATCTGGGATTGGCTCTGAAGGTTTTCTGGTTTGCAGCAGTGATGGACAGGCTGAAAGATGAGGTCAGGCAGGAGTATCTGTGGGCAAATATCAATGTTGGCAGACGACATTGTGATCTGTAGTGAGAGTAGGGAGTAGGTCTAAGAGAGACTAGAGAGGTGGAGGTATGCTCTGGAGAAGAGAAATGAAAGTCAGTAGAAGCAAGACAGACTACGTGTGTGAATGAGAAGGAGGCAGGTGTAACAATATTGATGCAAGGAGCAGAGGTAGTGAAGGTGGATGAGTTTAAATACCTGGGGTCAAATCTCCAAAGCAATAGACAGTGGACAAGAGAGGTGGAAAAACAGAGTGCAACTAGGGTGGAGTGGGTAGAGATGAGTGTCAGGAGAGATTGGTGACAGAAGGATAGCAGCAGGAGTAAGAGGAAAGATTTACAAGAGGGTAGTGAGGCCTGCTATGATGTATGGTTTGGAAACAGTGCCTTTGACAAAAATAAGATATACTGCACAAAGGATGTCGAATATGGAAGAAGGGCACAGAGAAGAGTTATGGATGTAGTGAAGGAGGGAATGAGAGGATTGGTGTAACAGAGGATGTAAGATACAGGGTGAGATGGAGGCAGATGAACTTCTATGCCCACCCCTTCAAATGTGGACCTTCTCTTCTTTAAGCCAGCAGAATATAAAACATTAACTATATATTGTGACAAATAAGTGTACAGTGTGTAAAACCTGCCTACACAATCCAGTCAATAATTTAAAAACAGCTTTTAGGTTCCATCCATTTTATTGAATTTATAGACTTTCAAACAAACTTGTACAAATTGCAAAACAGATTTTGGTAACACCTCATTTTATTCTTATTATCATTATTAGGAAATAAATTAAGTGAAATGAAAGTAAACAATGTGAACAGAGAACATAAAAATACAACAAAGAGCAAAACAAAGTAGAAAGAATGAAAGAAAAGAGGCAACTGTTTTTCACTAAATTAACTGCACCTCATGTGCAGCACACTAAAGCTGATTCACCAACCAAGCTTATTGCTGGCCAGTGTCTAAGTACCTTCTTGTAGTAAAGGACACTACATGTGTGGACTGGCAATATGATGAAGCTCCATCCTGAATTGCCTAATTTGAAATCATATAATTTTTTTTAAAAACTGTAGTACTGTATTTATACACCAGGTGGCAACACAATCATACAGTGATGCTAAAACTGCCTGCTCCCGCCACCCACTCCCAACTCTATCAGTTCATCCTGGACGGCTGGCATTTTCCCACAAAGCTTCTAAAAGCTTTGTGTTTGTTTTCAGTGTGCTACATGCACGTTGAACTAAACACTTGTAATATTGTGGGGCATTTTGTCAAGCTTTTTTTTTTTTTTTTTTTTTAAAAAATTTATTAATTTTTTTTT
>VVHJ01033311.1:0-10621 GCA_015107715.1 Tylochromis polylepis | reverse complement strand
TTTCGGTTTTTTTTTTTTTTTTTTTTTTAAACAATGTAAGAGCTTACTTAGAATCCTGTGAAATTGCAGCCAGTGGTTTAACATTTCTTATCCTTATTCTCACCACACAAAGATCCAGCTTTGAAGAGCACAATCTCCTTATATTAGCGGTTCCCATTTAAAACCCACGACTGTCATAAATGCTTCTGCAAGAACTTAACCCACCACAGACGTTCAAACATTCAAGAAAGTCTCTCTCTCACCTTTCACTATAAATCAAGATCATTTTTTTTATGAAGGCAAATTATCCTAATGAGAACAAATATTAAATACACCAAGGAAAAGGTTAATGCCAGCTTTCTGTAGAGAGCGGCAAGTTTTTGTGTGGGAGTGGAGCTGTGGTGCAGGGAGGCATTAACAGAGTGGAGAAATCGATGTCCAGAGGGCGTTGTTTTTGGGTAGAGCGTGTCACTGCCAGCAGCATCTGATTTAGCCTCTATATTTCATTCAAGTCGGTCTGTTCACATTCTCTGCTACTCATTGGGAGTTGCGCTTTCTCATTGGTTAAATATATAAAATGTGCTTGTGCACAACAACCACAAAGTGCACTGCACATGCTGTAACGAGTTTAAGATGTTAAACTGGATTAAAAGAAATGTTATTTGTGTCTAGGGAACTATCATTGCACAGAAACCGCAGTCTGAACTGAAAAACACGTAAAAGAGTTCTCTCTGCTTTTTGAGAGGTCAAGGCAAAACAACATTCAACCTTCATTTTGTTTTGAAAAAGATTTCTTGTGACTTGGTCATGTTGCGGCTCTAAACAGAGAAGGCATTCCTTTACACAACACAGAAGCCCAGAAAACCAGAAGAAGAAAAGAAAGAAAAAGAAAAAAAAAACTAAAGAAAAAGCATTGGAAGTAAAACCACCAAAAAAGATTATTTGTTAATAATATCAAAAATACCAACAAACAGGCAAAAAAAGAGAAAGAGATTGGTCACAGCAAATTTATGTACACGTACACATTAAGAAAAGAGCTGTCAGTGGAGTTGACGAGGGGTTGGCTGAGTAGGAAAGGAGGAAGGAGGAGAAGAAAGATTCGGGCAATTAGATAAGCCCTGTATCTTCACTATACAGGGGAGTTACAGAGGGGCGCCATGATGGCAGGCGGGGGTTGCATGAGGTGAGGAGGAGGAGGGAGAGCCACGGTTGTATGTTCACCTCTTCTTGGGGGCTTGGGTGGTGCGGGGTGGGGTGACGGGCCGGCCAGAATTTACACCACCATACTGATACTTGGCCTTCTTCTCTGAGGGCTTTAGGATCTTTAAAACACAAACACAGAGAAATGGATGACTGTCAGTTCACACACACAAACACCCAAAAAAGGCAAATAATACAAATGCACACATGCCCCTATGGTTTTCACACTACCTGGAAGGAGCACATGAGGGATTCATCAACACTCATCATGCCGCCTGCGTTATCAAACTCCCCGCAGTAGTTTGGAGCAGAGAAAAGTGTGACCAGTTGGCGTTTGGCAAAGAACTCGTATCCATCCTCCACAACCTGTTAGAAGAAAGATGACATTATTCCAGCGCCTACAAAGAATCAATACCAAGAAACAGGTCTTCAGATAGTTTCACAATCCAAGTTTGCTATCAAGGTTGAGTATACAAAACCACCTACATCTGAAATCAATAAGAAACAGCCAACGCAGAGCTGGAATAACCGTGGGTAATTTAGGAACCAGTCTCCTGATTGTTCAGTTGTATGATCAGTATATTGAGAAAGTCTTATTTGTGACAATCAACGGTTTTAGTTCAGTCTGATGGCAGTGTCATAAATGGATGACCCTGAAATGCACTGGTCAAGCAATACAGTTGTACTGTATACTACAAGTGTTGCTGGAGTTTGCTCTTCTCCATGCACTCGACTCCACTGGAAGGAGGTGAAGTTAAGCAAGAAACATCTACTCTGTCATAAATGCATAGAGTGCCCCATCATAGTTTGTGTAATATCATTTTAAACAAGAAAAAATATTATAAACTGAGTGCCTGTATGTACAATACATGGGAGGAAAGAAGAGAAACAATAGAAGCAGGAAATTAGAGGCTACAGAGCTTCTATTAATAGATGTTTTCAGCTCTGGTTTCTATGTCCTCTCATCAACAACATTAATTAAAATGGAGGACAGCCATAAATGAAGCAAATGGATAAACATTTTTTTCTTTTTTCTCTCCAAATTTTTTATTAGAAAAAGAGACAATACATATTAATGAACATTTAAAAAAAAAAGTAAATATGCCAGGTTATAGCCTTAGGCTAATTTCCATCTTTAGCCCCTCTGGCAGGATGATGTTACACACATAGCAACATACAGAAACACTATTTACAGACCATGTATATAGAGATAAGGACAAAAAACAGTGGTCATATCATATTAAAGCAAACAATGACAACAAAAATAGAAAATAAATGACAATACAAAGAATCACTAAGAACAAAAACAAACAAACAAAAAAAAAAGGCTAATCAATATGCTAGCTTTGTGCCTACAGGGACTTTCATTTCACAGACAGACTCATACCCAATTCCACTCCCAATTACCTGGTGGGCTCTGCAGATGAGGTCCAGGTCGTGCCGGTTTAGGAACTTACTGACCACATCTGCTCCGAAGGTGAAGGAGACCCCGCGGTCATTCTCTCCCCAGCCTTGTACATCCTTGTCTGGATCTGACCACAACAGGTCACACAGCAGACCTGGGATACACATAGGTAGAAGATAGATGGACCCGAGGAACACAAAGAAGGGAAAAAAGGGGAAAGGAGAGCATAAACAGACAAATGGAAAAATCTGCTAAAAACTTGGCAGATGTAACAAAGATGATCTACTGATGAAACAGTCATACACTCTAGAAGAGAGAAGATGTTTTTTTCCATTTAAAAATAAAATAAAATTCCTGCAAGGAATCCAGAGGAAGTGAACATGTTCAATGTCAAGTGCAAGCATACATCTAAGAACGTGCAGGCGCACACAGTACCTGTGTCGGGCACGTCTGTGGGCCTCATGATCCTGCGGATTTGCTCCATCGACTGCAAGTCAGGTGATAGCCCTGGAACAAAAAGGCAAAAAGATTGCTTTTGATTAAAGATACTATACAGCTATTTCAAACAAGGGTTAATAAAAAGCAGCAGTTCAGATTTAGGGCAGTGAGTGTCGGCAGTAGCTCCCTCACCTCCATGGCAGCAGAAGATTTTCTCATCAATAATAGCAGCAATGGGGAGGCAGTTAAAGCAGTCAGTGAAAGTCTTCCATAACTTGATGTTGAACCTGCGCTTGCCTGGTGAAACAAATCAAAAGATATTCTCAGAACCGAACTGCGCCTGTGTAAAACCTCAGTTTATTTGTACTTACACTCGTCGTAGAACCCATAGATGCGGTTGATGGAAGCACACTCATGGTTGCCCCTGAGCAGGAAAAAGTTCTCTGGGTATTTGATCTTGTAGGCAAGCAGAAGGCAAATGGTTTCCAGGGATTGTTTCCCTCTATCCACATAATCACCAAGGAAAAGGTAATTTGCCTCTGGAGGGAAGCCACCATATTCAAACAGCCTCAGTAGGTCTGTGTACTGCCCATGAATATCACCTGAAACAGAGGTAAAAGGGATGAGGGGACAGGAAAGTCAGGGTGTTAATTTGACAGTTTAAAGGCAGGATGTTGTAGTCAAACAGAGACAGGCAGGAGGGGAATTCTGCTTAGAAGGGGAAAAATTGTAGAAATGTTTTTAATGCTTTGTTTTTCTACCTTCTGACTCCTACATACACAACTCACTGAAGTTGTTTTGATTTTAAGATAACTGCAAGACATGTAGTTTGGTTGGGACATAAGACTGAGCCTATATTAGGACTGCGTGAGCGAGCCAAACGACGCACACACACAAAAACCATTAAAACTGTCACCAGAGCACGCAAAGTAAGCTACTGAGGCAAAGAATGCTCACAATCCACATTAATCACAAAAAGGACATCCATCCAAAAATACACACACACACACACACACACTTGCTTTAATTTTAAGCACTCTCTCAGGATTCTCAATCTCCTCCCTCTTTGACATTTAGACAGGCAGTGATGAGCGTTAGTCGCTCTCACCAAGGCATAGGGTCTCTGCAGAGGAGACTCACTTCATCACCTAGCCAAGACCTGCTTCCTTTTATATCCTCTTGCACCAGCTAAAGAGATGCTCTAATTTGGGCTAAGTGCTACAGACACAGATGACTACAGAGAGGCCTACCAGAAAAGCGTTGCAATAATAACAGGCTTTATTATGACCAAAACGGAAAGCAAATTCATGCACCACACTCATTACAACATGGCACAAATTAAAATTAAATGACAGCCCTTGTTAAGCAGTGCAGCTGTCTGGCCTTAAAATAAAATGACCAATGAAAATTTAAATTTTATATTGAAGTCATATTGAGGTTGGCTGGCATGATTTTTTTCCCTATTTCACGGTGCCCATCAGGAATCCTTGCACCAAAACCCAAACCAAGTCTGGGACCAAATCCTATACGGCTACAGGCCTACACTTATTTTTGTCTTAGGACAGCATGCAAAGGCACAGTTTTCCATGCAAATAAATAATTTAAGGAATAGCTTTAAGTCTGGCTGTGTGTTATTTTCTGTTCTTGGTGTTCTTAGCTGGTTGGCTTGTGTTTCACAGCCTCCTACTTTGTTTATTTATTTAAATTTTTGCTCCAGACATGCAGCCCACAGGTCAGGATCTAAGGTATTTATACTGTAGTAACAACTTCATAATCCTTCACATTAACATTACAATATTGAAACTTGAGCGAATCACATATTAATGCAGGCATTAATGCACAAAATCCAGGTCATGAGCTGTCAGTATGAAATCAGCAAAGCTTCTTAAAAGTCCGAACTACCAGTTTAATTGCTGTTTTTAAAGTGTTATTTGGAGTTTAACCTGCTCATTGGAGAGAGATGAGGAGTTGGGTGGAGGGAAACAAGAGAGGGATCTCCTGTTTTTTTGTTTGCTATTTTCCCATTTTGAGCTGTGGAGGGTGTCATAGTGACATGGTGGTTAGCACTGCTTTTCTGGGTGGAAACTGCATGTTCTCCCTGTGCCTGCACAGTTTATAACTGAGTTTTCTGAGGTTCCCAAACACATGCACCCTAGGTTAACTGCTGATTCTAAATTGGCCATAGGCATGAATGGCTGTTTGTCTCTGTTGTGTCTGTTTAGAGTCTTACCTGCTTCTTGCCCTATGACAGCTGGGATAGGCTCGTGACCTTGGATTGGATATGAAGAAGAAAAATGGATGGATGTCTGATGAAGGTCAACTATAGCTTAGTATTATGTTAACTTTAGCTGAGCTGTGGTACTATGGCAACTTTTTATTTCTCCCTTCTGCACTGGTGATGCTGAATATCCAGATGTTACCTGTACAAGTTTGATATATTTTAAATTACTATTAGCACAAGTCACAACCAGTATTTGTTTTGCTCACAAAGGTCTGCCAGGTTAGTTTTACACTCAGTATCATCAATTCCACACTAAGAGTTACTGTATGACTAACATACTGATATGAATGTGAATTTTCAGGATTTTTTGGTTTGTCTGTTTTTTTTTTTGGGGGGGGGTTTGTTTTTTAAAAGAGCAGCCTCTGCCTGCCCTCTTACAAGAAACTGTAGGATGTCAGCGAGTGAATTATTTACTTGGCCTGTTTCTGTTCCGTCAAAACAAACAGACAGTAGAAGCACAGAGATTATGGGTTCAAAACCAGTGCAGAAAATGGAAAGCTAAAAACAAAACAAAACAAAACACAATGTGGAACCATAAATTAGCAGGATTTATCTTCCAAGAGAACGCAATATAGAAGTTCATGAAACATTTTTAGAAAAACAAAAGTGCACAGCAGCATGGGTTATGTTGTCCATTTGTGGTATATAAATAGATATTCATATTATTAGACAAGCATTAGGGTACAGGTTTTAGGAATGCTGAATAATACCGCTCAGAGTACATTTTTAAACACTAAGCTAACAGGATTATTATCCCCAACTATACTATGGTGTGTTCACTGTTTGTTTTTCTTTATAACTAGGTGTGAGAATATCACCTTGGGGATCATGACGCACACGTCAAATTTAAAGAAAAACAGCAAACGTAAATAAAACAAGTTCACTACACAGATCAAGATTTTTTTTTTTTTTAATATTACAGTAGCCTAATACAGCAGTGTTTCCTCCAGCTTCTAGAAACACGCTTGCTCTACTGGCTGAAGCCAAACACCCCCCCCTTCCTTAAGTTTGTCCTTTACCACTTCCCTTCAACAAAAACAAAATAAACAGCTGTCTGGTTAAAGACTGACCTTGCTGAATTCTGTGATTTAACGATAATGATGGTAAATGCAAGAAAAGAATCTATTTTAGTGTCGCAGACAGACTTGCAATCAACTTACTCCAGGGTCTTTAATCAAGAAAACTAGAGACGTCTTAATTAAAGGAAAAGTTTACAATTGAAACTGATTTGTGGTGCAATCTTGTGTTCTGTTCTAACTAGCTATCAACACATACCCGCCTAATGTGCTTCCAACTGGGGACAAACACCACAGTCTCGTTAAGAGCAAAATTGCACCGAATTAAAGTGAAGTTTATATTACACCTTAGCAGAATTTGTAAAATCTCAGTGATGTTTTGCAGTTCCAATAGCTTTAGGTCCTCTTTATGTTTCCATGAATAGTGTGTGAGTTTATTCTAGTTGCAGCAGAAGGATAATAAACTTACTCTATAACTAAACTAAACAAGAGCTCAGCTATACTCTATCACTCTCATTAAAAACACACAAGGATAGCATGTCTTTGGGCAAGTATGGAAAAGAGAGATAATTACTGTAAGCAATTGCTGTTTCAAAGTTCGTATCATCATAGTTTCATATTATTCTCTTCAATTTGTGAACTGTTTGTGCTGCTTCTCAATTACTCCTTGTAGTCAAGAAGTAATTAAAGGTATCTTATTTGACAGGGGTATAATAATTCTGAAACTGAGGCTCATAACACGATATAAACCAAGGTTTTGGAGAATTGTTTCACATTTATGGTTTATCTCAGGCCTGCCCAATATAGAACACACAGCAGTGATATTTGTGGTCTTTCTTCAACTAATTCAACAGATTAACAAATCTAACCCTGTGGTTATTTTGCAGACAACTGTAATTACAAGATTTTTTTTTTTTAAATCATAGATTATTTTTGTGTAGCACAAAAAAATTCCCCATCCTCATAATGTTAGTTATTATAAGTCTGTGTTTAAGTTTACACAGTGGCAAAGCTGCAAGCTTGGGAAACATTCACTAGTAGAATTACGATTAGCAGATGAGATCGAGAGCGAATAAGTTCAGAACCTGATCCATGTGACCTAAGTAAATAATTGAAGACATTCACTGTTTGCTCTTTATAGTCAGTGCTTGCCTGCCATCACAGCCGTGGGTTAAAGGCAGCTAATTAGCCTGAGGTTATAGGTTCAAGAACTAAACATATAAAGTTATTGTAATTGTAAAGCATTTACAATTACAAACAGCACCATCTAGAACTCGTCAAAGTTAGACCTGTATGGAGAAAGGCAGACAGGGCCTTTGAAAAGCTAGCTGTACTGATCACCGAGATGTTAGACATATAGATGCTTCACTTACAATATAAATAGTGCCATCTGAGGCTGAGTGTTTAGGTGGTATACAGTATACAGTAATACAGTATTACTTTCAAGGACTGACACATGTATTAGACAGTTCAGAGTTGTTTGCAGTTGCTGCGATACACTGGAGGAATGAGATAAAGCATGTGGGAGTGTGCAGAGATATGCAGGAGTCAGTTAGACAGCAGCAGTGATAGCTATTTCAAATGCAGAGAGAAGAAGCTCACTTGTAAAAGTTTGTTTCTCTGCTTGTCTTTTATTTATCTATATTATGTGTGCAAGACATAATTCACAATCTATTCATATGTGTGAGTATATCCTCTGTTACATACATGGAGCAGCTAAGTCAAGAGAGTAAGAGTAACTTAGTATATGACCCAGGATAAGACAGTGTTATTTGGTCTGGTTACATAAGTCGGAGCTGCATCAAAGAAATAGATTGCTGCTGTGGGCTATGCAGAGTTTGTGGTCTGTGCTTTGCAGAGTGGGGGTTTGCCATCAGTGCACCCAACCCTTCACAGTCAGACTACAGCTTTAAAAATTCAGATTATGTTGTTGTTTGACATTTGAAAAATAATCAAAACCTATAGAGTACGTGTTAAACCAATTATTGGACCAAAGGGAAAACAAACAGAGAAAATATCAATATCTTTAGGTTCCTTTAACTTTCTGTGTTCGTAAACAATTAAATTCAGAGTTAGGTAGGGGCGGAAAACACTGACCACAGATCTTCAGGGGCGCCTCCAGCTCCAGCAGGATGGGCTGGCTGAGGAAGATCTCCCTGGATTTGATGCAAAGACCCCGCACTTCCGCCTCTGACATCTGGACTATCTTCCCCGGGCGACATCCCCGCACTAAGGAGGAGACAAACCACACAGTCAGTGCTATTGACAAGTGAGTGAGTTATCAACAATCAGTGTGTAAAAAAAACAAAACAAATTCAGCAACACAAAGTTCATCAAAATGAGGCCATGACAGAATAATGCTTCACCTAAGGGAAAAATACTTGTGGCAGTATCACAAAAGCAGATAAACTGAGGGCGTAATGATTCTGTAGCCTATAGCTGCTTAGTCTCCGCCATACTTTAGAAACCCGCTGCTTATTCTGTGAGAGCAGCTTGCATCTGAGCACTGGTGTGGGTTTATTGGCTGTGTAGCTGCAGTAGCTTAAGCCTACTTTCTGGCGTACCGCCACAGCTCTGGGTGAAGATTTATCTTATAATGATAAAAAAGGGGAGTGAGAAATGCAAACGCTGGTTACAGTCAGCAGCTGAAACAGACAAAAATATGAAAAGTGAGATTATAACTTAAGAACTACTTGCTTGTCGTGTTATCTGGAGGCTGGAATATACAAAAGTTAAGTTTTATATTGTTTGGAATAGTCTGTGTCTGATATAGTTGACATTTTATATTTCAGGTCTGGAAAAATTAGTGTAATATTTCTTAAAGATGGTCTATAAAGAGCGCATTATCAGTCACACAGCATTACAGTTATGCAAAATCACACCAGTAATCAGAGTCTTTCCTGGCTTAGAATCAGCTTTTGGGAGATGACTACGCACGACAGTAAGCGTGACTAGTCTATGTAAAGGCAATGGGACTGTAATATCCTATTTGACAGAAATCTATGCATTTTCCTATTATTACTGACAATCTGATAAAAATGACACTTCAGTTAACAAAAGTAGTTAAAATGATTTAATTGCAACACTGGAAGAGAGTATAAGAATGAGTCTGAGGGAGGCTGCTATGATTAAAATGAGAGTTGATGAAAGTCTGATACAAAGTATTTAAGTGTACGTTCTGCTTGTTAAATGGTAATTTGCTTAACTGCTATACAGCACATGCAAAGAAGGTTTGAATTGTTATTTTTATTCTCAGTTCTTATCATTCTGGCGCTAGTCATGTTCCTTTGGCATTGGCTAAAAACCCTGTAGGCGAGGCAAACATTTCTTTACACAGGAAAACCACTTGTTATGGTAGTAACTGTGAACAAAAGCTGAAATGAATATAAATGGATAACAGACTCAATAATGATCTCATAATACTCGCTTTTAAGTCTTAGGTTGACGTCACAAAAAGCAAATCAAAGCAAGGCATGAAAATATTCTGTGGATGGAAACAAAAGTGATGAACAAATCCACAACTGAGGAATTATGCAATAACTAACCATTTTGTTATTGCCTTTAAGCTAGACGCCCACAAAAGAACCCAATAAAGGGTAGCTGAGCCTAGTGAAGCGAAGGCATGTTAGTCAGAGAGTGAGTTTCTATGCCCTTTTTCTGTTGTATTTAATGGATACCATTACAGAATGACCACACAAGGGAGCAGTTCAAACTGATGTGTATGTGTGGAATTCCTGAAACTTTGTGCCTGATTTTTCTGTACATATATAAACATTTATATTAAGGATGGGCGATATGTAAAATTTTTCCAACCGACATTCGTCAGTCCAAAAAGACGATAGGCGATATATTCGCGCAGGTGACTTTTTGATGGGTGGAGCAATGTAATCATACATGGACTGATTTGCACGTTTAGAATTTATACGTTTTGTTTGGAGGGAATATTTTACCTTCTTTTCTTGTTTGTTTCAGTATTAATATAGCTACTTTTTGGATTATTTATTTATTTATTTGAGATGTGCCAAATTGCACAAAAGACTTAACTTTACGTCGGAGATTTTTTTTTAATATTGAAGAGACATTTTGATTTTTAACTTACTTTTGTTTAATTTTGTATTTGTTGTTTGGTCGAGTGTGTAAGACGGATAAACACTGGAACGGCCTGTAAACACGATTATAGTTGAAAAAAGAAGCCAGTTTCTCTTTGTTTCCCTCCCCACCATTCTGGGTTTTTTAAAAATTTAAATAAAATGTTTTTGTTTTTTCCTGAACATAGGCTACTGCCTTTCTTTCTTTCTGTTA
>VVHJ01033307.1:0-33160 GCA_015107715.1 Tylochromis polylepis | reverse complement strand
AATGTTAAAAAAAAAAAAAAAAAAAAAAGCTCAACCATTACTCCATATATGGCTCTATGGGGTAAAATAAATTAACATAAAATACTAAAAAGGTATTTTTGTCAGACAGGTGCTGATCAAAACTATGCTATCATAGAAAAATAACATCCAAGTTATGCTCTATACTTTAAATATATCAGCATGATTTTGTCTGTAAGGATGTGCTCTGCTCCTCCCACACAACAGGTTATAGAAAAAAGAAGAAAAAAAAGGCTTCAATGTCATTCAGTCTCTTCTTCCTCTGGTTTTCTGAAAGGATGCTGGAGAAAGGAATCATTTCCTCTCATCTGAACCCAGTAAATCTCTGCCCAAAAAACTGCCATCTCCTTGAACATCAAAAATGCCCTACTCCACCTAAAAGAAAGAAAGTCATTAACATTTGAATAAAAAAGGAAGGAAACAAAGTGATGTGCCTATGTTGGTTCTCTCCACTTACTTTAGATCAATTAGTAATTCTAAACTTTCAGTGGGTTTGAATCTGAGTACGAATGGCTGTCTGTCTCTGGCTGTCTGTTAGCTCAGTGATGGACTGTAAAACTGTCCAGGGTGTATTCCACCTCTCGCCCATTAACAGCTGGGATAGGCTCCAGGACCCCTACAATCCTGAATTAAATAAGTGGTTAAGAAAATGGATTTATAGATGGACCTCAAAATAACAGTCTCACCTTCATCTAATTTATCTAATTAACCAAGTCGTCTCTCAAAGACTTGATCCTATCAATTTAATCGCACTGGAAACCCTTGAACTAAAATGTATTTGGAAATTTGGTTTTACAAAGTTACTATATTTACATTTTTGCTGTTGACAGTTGAATTATTTCCATCACTGAACCACCATACAGTAAAAAGATTGTGAAGAAAATCTAGTGAAAGCTAACTTAGGCAACTTACTTGAGTACCAGTCACAGAGGGGTCTCTCTCTTGTGTAAGGCTACACTGGTAGGACCCTCAAACTGCAGTTTGATGGCCCGTTTGAGATTAAGCTGTGGGTCTGTGGTTGTCATAGTGACCATTACATCATCTGGCAAGGCACTACAAGGTGGGACGGGGGAAAAGCTGTAGCAAACCGGTGACAAAATGTTCTTCTGGGGTTTAGAATCCCAAGTTTCCTCTTGAAGTGGGCTCTGAAGCCTGTACGGGTATCCGAGAGGAGGGCTGTCTCGGTTTTTAGCACCTAGCGGTTGGTCCTGTCCTGGCATTATCCCAAGTGAAGCCATTACAGAGTTCCATTTACCACCTGTGTAAGTAGTCCTGTCTGCTTTTATTAAATTTGAGCTTTGTTTGTTTATTTTGTCATGATATTCAAGTCCAGATGATAGGCCTTTCTGAGGCAATTCGTAATTATGCACCATGGCAGTGACTGTGCACACAGTAGGGGGAGAGCTGCCTTTGGGTTGCCTCTTACTGCTTCCGTGGAGACTGCCTATGCCTGAGCTCCCTGGTGGAGGGAGGGTGGAATTACGGCTACGACTGCGGGGGAGTGAGTGCTGTTGGATCTGCTGTATAAAGCTGAGGCTATCAGCTGGCACCGTCTGCACTGTGGCCAGTGAGTGGCAGGTCGATGAGGTTTGGGAGCTCTGCATGGAGTGGAATCGTTCTGCAGTGGAGCCTGGAGAAGAAACTGAGGATGATGAGGTCACAGCAGTTACTTCACCTGCACTATTTTCTGAGATTCCTAAAGATGGGATCATGTTGGATTTTGAAGGGGATACAGTACTAGAGTTAGGCAACACACCAAGATATGGCTTGGCTCCATAGCTCTCCAACATCCTGACAATGTTATAGTGTCCATGTTTCCCAGCCACTTTGACTGGACTGCGGCCATATTTATCCATGTGATTGGGATTTGAGCCTCTTTCTAGAAGCATTGCAACGATGTTAACATGTCCCTCCTGGGCAGCAATGCTCAGAGCTGTTGCCCCCTGATGGCAAGCAAGGTTTATATTGATGCCACTGGCTTCTAGGAGACGATGTCCTGCTTTAGCGTGTCCCGTCCAAGCCACTGAATGTATTGGTGGTCTCCCCTGTGCATCTTGTGCATTGGGGTTCGCCCCGTGTCTTAAAAGTAGGTCTACAATCTCGACACATCCCTGCCAGGAAGCCACATGAAGCGCTGTACGACCCTCAGAGTCTCTGGACTCTAGAGGAACACCCCCTTTCTCAATTAGGAGAGTAGCCATATCAAGGCGACCCTCCAGTACTAGGAGGTAGAGCAAAGGACGCCCCTCTGCATCCCGGACATCAGTATCAGCCCCTCGCTTCATAAGAAGCTCTGCAACATCAGCATGGCCCTCCAGGAGGGCAGCACTTAAGGCAGAATGCCCATCATAGGCCCTGTGGTCAATGGGGGACCGTCTGTCTAATAGTAGTTTGGCAGTGCTCCAATGGCCTTCTTGGGCAGCCAGTATAAGAGGAGTGCGTCCCTCAATGTCCATCTCTCCAACTCGTGCCATGCTGCCTTCTTCTGTCAAAATGGCACAAACTGCACGATGTCCTTCACAGGCAGCAGCGTGCAATGGAGTCCAGCCAAGATCATCTTTATGATTCTCATCCAGGCCTCGGTCCAGCAATGTACGGACAACCTCTACGCTCCCTCTGGCTGCTGCTAGACATAGTGCCGTCCTGCCTTCACAATCAATGGCATCCACGGCCGCTCCCCAGAAAAGCAGCCGTGACACAGTCTTCATGTGTCCCATTGCTGCTGCTGCCAGGAGGGGAGTAACAGCAGCAGCAGCAGGCACACTGCCATCAGGTCCAGCAGTTTCATCTACATCAGCACCAGCTTCTAACAAAAGCTCAACTACATCTTCGTGGCCCTCATAGGATGCAAGAAGAAGTGGTGTCATTCCATCATGGTCTCTGTGCCCTGGATGCGCTCCACGCTCCAGTAACAGACTTGCTACCTCTCCAAAACCTTTGACTCCTGCTGCTGTAGGGACACAGAGGGCTGCAACTGACAGAGCAGTGCGCCCATCTCCATCAGCCAAATCAACGCGTGCGTTGTGGTCCAACAATATTGCCACTGCTTCGTGATGTCCCATATAGGCAGCTGCGATAAGTGGAGTGCGATCCTTGCTATCAGCTTTGTCAACTTGCGCACCATAGTCCAGTAGTGTGAGAACAATTTCATCATGACCGCCCCACGCAGCAGCTCTCAGAGCAGTCCGGCCTTCACTGTCACATCCATCTACATCTGCTCCTGCATCCAGTAGTAGATGGACAGCCTCAGTGCGTCCACCCCAGGCTGCAGAGCGCAATGCTGTCCATCCTTCATTGTCAACATGCTCCATCATCTGTACTGCAGTTTTTCGGTCCTGGCTCTTTGCCCACTCCAGGAGTACAGACAACACTTTGACATGACCCTGCCTGGAGGCTAAAGTCAGTGGCGTTTGACCCTGATGATCACTGATCAATGGATCAGAGCCATGTGTGAGGAGAAGTTTAACTAAATTTGCAGAACCCTCATGGGCTGCACTAGCAAGCAGAGTCTGTCCATCTGTAGAACCGAGCTGGTTTACAGACATGCCACTGTCAAGCAGGTTCTTTATAGACGTCTCCCTTTCAAGTGTCTGTTGCACATTAATTCCTTCTTCACCTAGACTATGCATTACACCACTTGGGTCTGCTCCAGAAAAAAAGGCTGGAGAGACGAGTCCACTTCTCATCAACAATTGAGCAACATCCTGACTCACTGAAACAGGAAGCTGAGCTAAGGATGTGGCAAGTGCTTTACTGCAGGTGGGATTAAGAGCACGTACACCTGCCCACAGCATCCACAGGGCCAAAAATGCAGGTTTATCTTTATGGTGCCCTGAGCAAATTAAGTGTGTGGCTAGTTGGCAAGTTTCCTCGACATCCAGGTTAGGTCCCTGTAGAGTCAGAGATGTGGCAAGCATACTATGACCTTCTGTTCTGCTACACAGATATTTCTGTGTGCAGTACTTAACATCTGTCAGCCACTCTGTAAAGCTTGCATGAAAAAGTAGTTTGGTGCCTCCAGGTCCATCGATTAGGAGCGCAGAGAGGGTTTGGAGTTTATTCTCAAAGTCCTGAAGACTTAATAAGGTGTCCTGAGTCCAGACTGCCGTGAATAATTGCTGGGGTGTTAGGGGCCTCGGGGCAGCCAAGAGGGCATTGAGGAGAGGCCTTACGTAGATGAAGCGCCCTCGGGGGAACAATCTCTGGCACAGCCACAGGTAGAGTCCATTGAGAGTCCCGGGGATGTCCCGGATTTCTCGCAGACCCACCAGCGCAGCTGCCACACCATCCAGAACACGCTCAAGAAAGAGAAAGCAGCCACCACTTTTGATGTGCAGAAGATTCAGCATATCGGCAGTATCAGGGGTGAGCTGTCGACGAAGTGCTGCTTCTTCATCCAGCCGACAGAGGATGTACTGCTGTACGTCACGGAGTGCTGGAGGCTTCCGCAGATCATCCAGACAGAGTTTACGAAAACCTACAATACAGATAGGACAGTTTTTTTTTAACTTCAATAAAGTTTTGTATATTTCTCATTGGATTCCATCTACTTTTTAAAAATGTTTTGCATTTTTTCAGTCTTATGTGATGTTTTTTTTATAGCAGGTTGTTCTAGCGTAATGATAAACCTCCAGCTAACAACTTCTCTAAGTGCTGGATAATTTGGTATAAAGTTCCACTTTTAATGTTGCAAAATGGAGAACGTGCATAGCAGGTGTAGAAACTAAAGCACCTTAGAGTACTGCCTAAGTTGCTAAGCTAAGTAGCACCTCAATAGAAATTTTGAAAATTGTTGTTTGTTTATTGTATTGCAGTGAACAGCCAATTAAACTACTCGATTAGTGTTCGTTAGTATATTTTTAGATGACAAAATAGTGATTTGACTGCACAATCATGGCCACCCCCTACCCAACCCATATGTCATCTTGCATGTAACTGATTGCATTGACAATCTTGTAATATCTTGCATAATTTTATAAGAGAAGAATGTACATACTTGAGAACATCTTGCATAGGGCCTTGTTTTGGCGGCGGACCGAGCAGACGAGCAGCAACCAGCTGGGCAGCAGGTGTTGACTGGAGGCTAAAAGCTCTGCAATGGAGCTGCTCTTCCTAACTGCTTCCCTTGGTCCATATTCTACATCCAGGGAGTCTATAACCACCATCAGAGTCTGGGCAGGAGGAGGAAGGTCCGACAGGGGTTCCAACACTGCTCTACGGACATGTGAGGAAGAGGCAGACACACAGTGCAAGACATTACACTTAAGACAATGTAATAACAGCAGGACTCGTGGGTTGATGAGAGCTGAAAATGAAAAGTAACATTGCGAACACTCGTTATGCCAACAACGCAGATTAGATCTTTTGCACATTGTCAGTGTGAGTCATTGGGAGTGACAGTCAGACAGTTTGCTACGACTTCAGGCAACTTTATTTAAAGTGTGGAGTTTTGTTTTGTTTACTGCATTAAATGGAGGGTTTTTTTTCCCCGTCTTGTATATGTTGAATCTTCAGTAGTGCTGGAGTCATATTCAGTCACATTCAGCCTTTGAAAAAAAACTAAAAGTAAGCAAATGTCAAGCAAACTAAGCAATTACATTTACACTTTCACAGTAATTTATGTCAAATTCAAGCAAGTGGGTAAACAACAGACACCTTCTATCAGACGCGTCTACAGTCAAATTAAAGCCGACTCTCATGTTAACCTTTTAACACAGATATGAAACTGTAATAAGAGAACTAAACAGGTTTACCCCCCACCCACACACACACACTTTCATTAAACACCAGAACAAGCTGTAAAACTATAAAGCAATTACAAACTTGGCAAAACCTAAAATAGCGGCGTTACTGTCTTTTAATCACTGCAGTCAGCACCCACGCCCTGCTGTGATCCGATGGTGACTCAGGTTAATGGTACATGTGAAATTTCCAGCTCCACCCTGGTCTCTCTCTCTCTCTCTCTCACACTCTCGCAGTCAAACTGGCAATTCTTTTCACTTAATAATAATAATTATGGACACACTGCAAATACAACACTGCACTTCTTAACCCTGATGTCCAATCACAGAGGCACAGGGGAAAAATAATAATAATAATTGGAGGAGCATTTTGTTTGTCATGGGTGCAGGTCAGCAGCAGTCTCATAGCAAAGTTTTTCACCTGGGAAAAAAAGTGACACCTCTAAAGTGATCATTCAAATATCAATAGTATCAATACCAATATCAAATCAATACCAGCACTGGTATTGGTATCGGATTGATACTAGCGCAATAGGATCAATACTTTGTTTCCATACTCCAAGTTCAGCATGTAGCCCACTGAATTGGGTTAAATTATTATTTTGGGGGGAATTTTTTTTCTCCAGGTCTCCAAAAAGTTAAAAAAAAAAAAAAAAAAAAAAGTAAAGTTTCAAAATACATGAAAACCTGAGAAGTGTGTTTTTCTGTGTTAACTAATTATTGTGAAAAGTAAAAAGAAAAAAATCACAGCGATTTAGTGGTTATTAAAATGTCGTCAGAATTTGCAAATAGATGATTATTTAATTCAGTTTTATTTCTATAGTGCCAAATCACAACAACAGTTGCCTCAAGGCGCTTAAAATTCATCTCACAAGTCATGAAACACTGCTCTCCTCTACATAAGCTCATAAGCTGTCTTTGTAAATTTAAAGTATCAGCACTCTTATCAGCAACACTGGGCCTGGAATTACTTGGTAGCCAATCGATGCCATGATTTGCAGTATTGCACAGCACTAGTTTTCAGAAGAGCTTTACAGCTGGCAAAAATCCCTTATCCTGCAACAAACACGGGGTGTGTGTTTGTATGTGAGCTGTCATTAGTGTTAATGTCTGTGTTTAAAAATGACCACAAGGTCCAGGTACCATCAGAGGCCAAACAGGTTTTCATCTAACGGATTTAACGGTTGTTGTTTTTTGTTTGTTTTAGAAGTAAAAAGTTAAGAGGAGAAAGACTTCAATCTCAAAATAATGTCACATATTCAACATTATATTTTTAAAAAAAACTAACTTTAAAAAACAAAACAAACAAAATAACTCCATGTTGGGAAGAGTTTCACCGAGACTTAAACAAGCTAAAGTAAGCTGAGTCACTGCTCACACTCAGGGGTCAAGCACAAATAAGTCCATATGTACATAATAAGGAGCGGGAGGAGAAATGTCACGACTAAAAAAAATAAAAATTAGTCATCTGTATAATGATTAGACTTTGGCAAGCGATAGGCCCAAAAATTATGCCATGTACGCATGAGCCACTGATGCAAAAATGATTATATGCACGTTCTGAGACAAATGGCACCAAACTCTAAACAGTTCCCAAGTTTATAGGATCAGTTAATGTATCTGTTATTTTTAAATTAAATTGCTTTTTGTGAGTAGGGTTTAAATTAGTAAAAAGAAGCAAAGCCTCAGATTTGATAGGCTGGGAGCGGCCACTGGTAGTTTTGTGAGATTGTGGCTTTATTTGATGAATCATCAAAGCTGCTTACAAAAGGCATTTTGCAACACCTTGAGGTCACTAATATTTCAAGACTTAGCTAATCACCTAATAGCCTCGACGTTTATTATCGAGTATATCACGCAGTAAAAAGAAGAGCGACACCATGCTCTGAGTGACGACTTCAACGAGGTTACGACAAGTTTATCATACCACTGCGGGCTTTTAGTCATCTGATTAAAACAACACTCCCTCAGCGGGCAACACTCAGATCTGAGGAGGAGGAAGCGCAATTCTTTTATTAGGTTTCCGCTTCATTCAGGTGACACAGTCATTTAACATGGCTGATCTAGTTGAATAAATCCTGTAGAGACAAGCCATATTTGCATTGCATACTTTTAATATATTTTCTTATACAGATAGGACATTGTAGCCAATGCTATGTGGACTTTAAAGTATGCCAACTTTACTCGAACTGATATGAAAGATGTTCAACACAATTCAGTACCTCATTACTGAGCTTACTAAGAAAGCACTTCACTACAAGCTGGCCATTTGTCCTGCTGTGACCTGTCATTACTGCTGTCATGGGAAGTCCAGCAGCAGTTTGTAGCACTTTGTCATCAGATTATGTGTCTCCTGAGAAGCTAGCATAGCCGCAAGTGTCCAGTGACTGAGTGACCCGTCAGCTCGTATGTCTGAAATGATACATTTTCTCATCTTGGCACTTAGGTTAGTGCGAACACCAAAAAGGACAAGACCCACTATTGAACAGCTGTTTCTATAGCTTGGATTGAAATCGATACAAGAGACCAGTTTACTGAACAGACCCAGACAGAGGGAGCACTGCACTGCACACAGGCTCCTTTTCCTTCTCTTTCACTGCCAATTCAAATCCACGTTTCTTCAATTTGTCCATGGGTGTCTTGACACAGTGGAGGCTTCACCCGCAGCCACCTTCTCTCAAAAGAGCTCCCAACACAAACAGCTGCTGGCTGCGAGCCAGTCTGAGAGGACTGTGGAATTCAGCTCAGTACTTCACACCAGAGGAGAGCAAACAGAGGAGGAGTGCAGAAGCGCTCCGACTCACTGCAAAGTAAACACACCGGCAAAGTGTCAAAGTCTCAGAGAGGAGAGTGACCTCGCTGACTGGTGCCGAGATGGTCACCGGGGAGCCGGAGGCATTTTTTTCCACCTCTTTGTCCCCCTCAATTCCCTCCCTCCCCACCTCAGTCTCTGAAAGGATGTTATGTTGTAAATAACACTGCAGCGTTCATTCACTGGAGGCCCCATTGTGTGTTGTGAATGGGCAGCATTATGAGGGAGAGACATAAATATAAGATGAGGAAGAATGGCTGCTGCACACTTTTCCTGCGACTGTCCCGGCTTCTGTTTGCTGCTCACTGCAGCTTTTACATGTACAGGCTCTGAGGCAGTTACTGCCTGCTGAGAGTCCAAACACCTGCAGAAAACCACCTTTATTTAGACAAAAATAAAGATAACCTTTAAGCTCTGTTGGATCATTTTCCCACAACATGAACAGCTGCTCGTGCTTTACTCTGCTTTTCTTTTCAGAGTGAGACGGCTTCACTCTTTACATGCACATTACTTTATGACAGCAGCTTTTATTCAGCTCACTTTATATCTACTGGATCATGATTTTTAGGACGGTCCTCTCTCAGAAGACGACCAGACAGGCACTTCTGTTTTTAAGCTCAGTGACCTTAAGCGGACATGTGGGAAAAACTGAAAACTGCAAACAATGAAAACGGAGCTTTCCAACATGTGTTAACACTGGGAAACCATGTATTCAAACCTAAGCTGAGTCCACCCAAGTAACAGGTCAAAGGTAAGGTGGCTTTGTGACACGTCCACAACACTTGCCTCCTAAATAACTCCGTTAGTCCTTCCCCCAATTACAGGGGCACATACCATCTCTGGCGACTCAACAAGTGTTGGAAATGATGTTTAGCTTACTACTTTAATCTTTCATGCAATAAAATAAACCCTTCCAAATTTTAGAGAATTTCCGGCTGTCTGCCACAAAACAAACAAAAAGTTATATAGAGTTCAACGCATGGAATTGGATTCGAACAATAACAGCCAACCCTAATCCCAGATGCTGTCAGATAACCAGATGGTCACGAATTAAATTTCATAGCTTCCATGTTGGATAACGTTAAGACCATCACGTTAACAAAACACAAAATGGGTCATCAGCAGGTTGACGGTAAACAGATAACAGCATTGTAAATACAGGATCTGTAAGCAGCTACATTTAAAACTAAATACTCAAACAGGCCACTTATACAACGGCTCTGAGCTGCAGTGCTAGGTCTCCATCGACCTGTTTTCATTGATTTTGGAATCTGATAAACCGCTTTTCCCCACGCTCAAAGTTGGAACTTTGCTCCGGCTTTCATCATCAGCGTCGTGATTTGCAGAGCCCCACATAAATTCTGCTGTGATGAGCTGGGCATGAGCCATACCCTTGAACGTGCACATACACGCTGAGCACCTGGATGGGTTTCAGGCAACTTTCTTTTCCCTTTCATTAAGAAGAAGTGGGAAATTTCCCACAGATGTGTTTCAACAAAACTGATGTCAAAAGATGGAATCAAACGCTGACTTTTTTGTAGGGCACCAAAACAAAGAAAAAAAAAAAAAACATGATACAAACCTCTTGAAGGTCTCATTTGGGTCTCTTTGACACGTGAGAGGCTCCAGGGCAGAGGACACAGATGGGCTGTTGAGGATCTCTTCGTACCCTGGAGAGAGGAGAGGAGACGCCCTCAGCTGTTCCACCAAGCCCAGGACAAACCTCCACAGCACTGTACTCCTCTGGTCCTCCCTCTGGCAGAAGTGGGTCGCAAGGCAACGCTGTGCCAACCCAACTGCCAGCCCTGCCTTTGAGGTAGGGGACACCACCTCGGTGCACAGAGCTGTCTTCCCGGCACCAGGACCCCCCGTTACCAGGACCCCCGGTGCTTCCCCGGGCCCTGAGCGGGCGTCCAGGCAGCGACGCAGCTTGTCCAGGGCCCATTCCCGGCAATAAAAACGTCGGCCCCGGAACAAGCTGGAGCTGCTGCCAAATCCACTGCTGCTCATTTGTTCCTGGGGTTCTGACATCCAGGGGACAACTTGGCGCTCTGAATGTCACATCCCATACTTGGTGACTAATTCCACGCCTTCTTTTTGTGGTACAGCTGCAGCCGGTGTGTGTGTGTGTGTGTGACAGCTCTAGGCAATAACTGGATATTTCTTTAGCTTGTCAGTTTCTGAAAGTGTTGCATCAGGCGATTATTATCGCTAGCAGTCTTTCTCCCGTAGGTCCCAAGGTGTAAGGCTGGCAAAAAAAAAAAAAAAAGAGTCAGAAAAAGGTTAAGTCAGGAAAGGTGCACCTCTTCATTTTCTCTCATCGCCTTGATCTTTGTGTCGCCGAATCTGAAATGCCACAGTTTGCCATGCTTCTCGGGGGGGGATCATGGAGCTGCTCTGTCAGATATCAGAAAGTGGGAGAAGGAAATGAGGAATGAGTCAATGACAGCATGTTTCTCACTGATTTAATGGCATGTATCTCACCCCCCTCCCCTGTCTGAGTCGTCCTGCTCCAATTACAGCCACAGTTTCCCCTCTACTCTCACTTTCTGTCCTGCTTCTTTTTTGAGAATCGACCCAAAACTGCAGCTTTAGCATGAAATTCTCTTTTCCTTTCCCACACCCACGGATCTTTGCCTTCCCTCAACCTCCCCTTCTCTCCCTCTCTCTCATGCCTTCCGGTTTTTCTTGTTTTGTTTTTTTTTGTCTCCACCCTCTCTTGGTGTTTCACAGCATGTCCAGGCATGCACGGGTGAGCACCAAGGTAGAGGAGTGGTGAGGGGGAGGACTCATGCCATCATAAGCCACTCTACAGCTGACAGGTGGGAGGGGTTACCTGGGGTCGAGGTTCAATCGCAGGACACTCCGTCAGCTGTAGGTAAGGTGTCTGCCAGACTACAGCACTAAAGTTTTGTGTCAAGAAGGTAAGTTGTTAAGTTTTTTGAAAGTGCTGCTGGCATCAAAACACGAGTCTCGAATTTCACTTTTGTTCTGACTCACTTTGAGTTGATTAATAAATCATATATCATTTACTAGGCAGGAGTGCCAAACAATTTCTCCTCCTTATATCATTACAAAGCGAATGCGTTTGATATTTTGACTGCCTTTTTAGACCAAAAAGAAAAAAAAGTAACTAAACAGCTCACTCACTGAGAAAATATGATGAAATATTCATTGTTTTCTGTTATCTATGGGACGTGTTTCAGCAGTAATACCAATCACAACACCACTATTTTGACAATTCTCTTTCTGACTTCCACTTTGCTGGTGAAAATACAGTTTTTAATTAAAATGTGATGAGGGCACATGTAAGCTGGAAAACATAAACAAACCATACTGAGTCCTTTGAACCTTTGTGAATTATTAAACGTTTAGGAAATCACTTCTCCTACCTGTGTTTTCATTAAAGAGGGGTGGCATCTTCTTTGGTCAAACACACTCTGGCATTTCCTGGACCGGCGTTACACCCTATGTTTAAAACAAACAAACAAAAAAAGAAAAAGGATCAGCAAATCAAGTCTTTAGTTTCTATTTTGTGGTAGCCAATCATGATGGCAAAAGCTGGAGGAAAAAAAAAAAAACTCACAATATGCTGGAGGAACACTAACCTCTTTACACATTTTCTGTGCAATTAAAAGCAGCTGCCATTACTCTCACTTTGTTTGCAAATACCTTTTGAGAGCCCCAGTAAATATGATTATGTAATTTGCTGTTTTTAAAAGCTGTCCCACAACGTTCCACTTTTTTTTCCCTGCTATATATTCAGCTGTGAGACTGTGAGACAAACACTGAAAAACTGAATGGTTGGAATTTTGAGACTATATGATACCAAGCACATGTCACACAGATGCATGTTTCACATATGAAGAAAAAAAATAGCTTCTACATGCCAACTGCCAATACATTTACACTTTAAGTTCTTCTGATTGGGGGGGGTGTAAAGTATCATGAAAAGGCAGTAAAAAAAAAAAAAGATCAGTCCGTTCTCATAAAGATCTTTGAAGAATTCGGACAAAGAATTCGAAGGACCTCTGAGATAAACTCAGTGTGGCGATGATGATGAGGGTGCACGCTGCTCTTCATTTCAAGTCAGTGACTAATCAAGCATCAGCTACAGGAAGCTGAATTTGACAGATCAGACCGTGATTTAACACTTGAAAGACCCTGCTGCTGTGCATATCATTGACAGCACGGCAGCCTGCTGACGGCGTAATTCAAAGAGCAAGGGAAGTTAAGAGCCACCAGCTGACGTTCCTAACCTGTGCAACATTTAGTCTGTGTGCTTTCTCAGGCAAGGAATACCCTCCTATAGGTGGATGACATATATGCTGCACTGTCGGCTGACAAGTGCCAAATACTGAAAATCAACTAGAGAATGAGAGATGTGCTGTTTTAGCAGCACACTGATGACAGTAATGAGGAAACCTGGCACCAAGCAGAGAAGTTGTCTACATTCTTGTCATTACTTGTGGTTACTAACAAAGCCCTCTGGACCTGCTATGCAGCCTGAGCAGATACTGGTGCAGAATCCGAAGCTGAAGCCTCCATCGGCACGCTGTCTAAGTAGAAGTCAAATAAAGCCAGATACCTACTACGCCTTAATTTATTCATTTATGCATTTAGGTAGAAAAAGTTAAACATTCACCGAGTCAAAACGTATTCAGACTGTAAGAGGTTGGAATTATTTGGGGAATACAATCATCGGTCACTAGTGAAGATAACTTTTCAGGCACCACAAACGGACACCCGGAAAATAAGGTACCTCCAACTCCATGCTCCAATTACAGTAACCCGGTTTCTCATGCAGTGTGAACCTAAAGTGCATGTGAATGCACTGAATGAAGTTGCTAGGCAACCAGCAAAGAGGTTGCACACCATTCCATTAAGATTTCCCCCCCCCCTTTTCTTACACCCTCTGACTTCCACAAGGAAACTGGGAAAAAAAAAAATGTGTGCGTACAACTTGGAGCATTAGTTTGACTGAGAAATGTGATATTTGCACCGGGGCTGAAGGTTTGATGAAAACACCAAAAACACTGACACGTCCAATACAGAATTGGAGCTGTGCATTGTATGATGACTAAAACAGGGCAAAGAACAGACAGCCCAACTCCACATACTGTACCAGAAATTAAAAAGTGGAGGTTGAGACAAACACTCATTTTATCTGTACTGGGACACATTAAAGGAAAACCCTTGACCCAACAGTGAGGCAATCCAGTGACTCTGTTGTGCCATTTGAGTGTTCTCTTCCAGGATGACAGGATCCCCATGCACACTAGGCGTACCCAAATGGCTGGTTGAGTATGGAAAAAAGATGTCATTCTAATGTTGCCGTTTATTGTCAAGCAGGACGAGACTATGGGTTATCCAGAAAAGAGAGAGCATGAAAGTGACTTGTAGAGATCACAGGTGAAATGACTGCGGTGGGTAACATGTTAAGGGCAGAAGACAGAGTGGGAAATATGCAAGATGGTCATCTGTGTAAAAGTGCCTACAATGTCCACCACAGCAACCAGTGTCCTCTTCTTCAAAAAAAGATCCACACACAGTAAGCAATTCCCTTGATATGTGGACAGAGCTTCAGACGCAGCAGTCTCCAGCACCATCATCAAAACATCAGCTGAGGGAATCATTTTTCTGCCGAATGATGTTTCACCTCTCCAGTAGAGTTCCAGTGGAACATTAGTCTATACGGGTGCATATCGGTGCTACTATAAGGTTCACAAACACACACATTTCATCTCCTGTGTTTGCAAAAAGAGAGATGCATAAATGACATCCATTTCCTGGCAGCTGAAGGCTGTTTCCTGAAGCGGTTCTTCCACATTTCTTAACAAAAGACGCAAGAAGCAGGGAGTTTGCTGCTACTGTAATGCACATGCATTTACAGAGCGCCTTTTTTTCCTGGTCGTACAAGCCACATTTTTTATAAAAACTATAAATTCACACAGTGCTTTATTCTATACACTTCGAGCACTTCGCCAATTTGCAGTCACCAATTAATGGAACATATCTCCAAAAAATGTTAATTTGTTCTTGAAAATGATTATTAGATCATTTTATTCAACGTCACAAGATCATTAGCTGCAAATACCTTCACACGATTCTTAATCACCGGATCACAAATTTCCACAATTACAGTTACCCAGCCTGCACGGCACACAGCAGATCAGCTGCACGCACTCTGGACGCGTTTGTCTCGCTGCTGGAATCTACAGGTTGTCAGCGTGTCTGCTCCCACACCAAATGTAGGACGATTCTCCCGCAAGTGTGACCAAAAAGCCTCCCGTGATAATGTGTCAAACTGCTTCATCAGCCGGAATAGTCGTCGCCATTGTAAACATGAGCACAAATTTGTTCGCGGGCAGGCTATTTGTTTCAATCAAAGCTCACAGAGTCAGAAAAAAAAACCCGCTTTCTCCCTCCTGTACAGCAGGACACCGCATTTGACTTGTAAATGCACACAGCGTGATCTTACCTGCCACGAACGCTGCTCTTCTCGGTCTGCCTCTCAGAGGCTCACACTCACACAGCCCCACAGCACTTCACCGGATTTTAATCACGTGTCTCCAACAATTCTTCATACCATCACCTTAAAGGTGAACTTATTCCTGCAGGGCGTTACATTTCAAGGACAGTCTTTCCTTCCTTACTCCTTAAACAGTGTGTTTTGATGGCACATATTTAGACTGGACTACAGATTTTACTACTTATGCTAAACATGGTTAAGAGAAATAAAAAAAAATCCTAAAGATAAAGCTTGCTTACGCTTACGCTTCGTAAGCGTAAGCAAGCGTAAGCAATTTGATTGCTTATTTTATTTTATTTGGCCATTTTATTTCATTTTATTTTGCTGAAACTGCACATTCGTCAACATGCCTGAAATTCAGTAACAATAATATAAACTAGGCCTTTAAATTTAAAGGCCTATCTTTCCTGTAATAAGATGAGCTGGTTTTTAAAGTGACCTGTGAGTGACGTGTTTGCTCCAAAGCACATAGCCACGAGATCCTGTAAATCGTCCCATAATCACAGCTAAACTCACAGCCAGATGAGAAATGACCTTAGCCATTGTTCACATTCTAACATATACCTATAATAATAATATTAAATACCAAAAATCCTTTTCTTAAAAAATAGTTTTCAAGTTCATGAAATATAATATACATAATTATGTTTAAACATAGAGTCTATACACATATAAATAAGTATAAAATATGTGTAAGAGCTATGAAAAAGACATATTCAGTAAAAATGTATCATCATCATCATTATTATTGTTGCTGTTGTATGTGACCTCCTAATTTCAATTCACTTCAGGACTGTAAAGAACAAATATTTTTTTCCCTTTTGTTCCTGTTGCGCAGAAGTCAGTCACTGAGTTCTACAGACCCCTGGTGTCTATTTGTTGTAATTACATAATGACAGCACAGTCTCATCATGACCTCCGTTTCTTCTCTCTTCCGGATCTTATTTTATGATATTGATCTGCAGAGTTTGGAGTTTGCTCAGCTTTTCGAAATTCAGGATTCCTTTATTGTCATCGAGTAAGAAAATGCGCAGTGAAATTGTGTACACTACCTCAAAATGAACAAACTCACAGAAACGGACTCGCACACAGTTCTAATCAGGTATGCTTAAATGCCATTAAAATGGGATGGACCAACACTAAGTGTGAAAATTAGTACTCACACAAAATATTACATTTGTGTGAGAAAGTTGTGTAATAGATAAATAAATGAAAAATGTGTGCTGCAGATTGTGTGCTGTCCAAACAGAGTCTTGTGGGGCTCCTGTGCTGACAGAGATTCAGGAGCAGTGGAGGCCCAGCTTGACTGACTATGGCCAGTTTCCTAAGAAGTCCTGTATCCATAGACGTATGCTCTGATGGGGGTCTAGATCACATGTCTTCTAGAAGAGTCTGCTTCGGATGACTGTGTTGAATGCAGAGCTGTAATCCACAAAAAAAAACAGACGTGTTTGTTCCTTGTTGTTCTGGGTGCTGCTATAGAGCATGGAGGATGATGCAAATGATATCATCGGTTCTGTATGACTACTGATGTGAGTCCAGAGTGGGTAGGAGAAAATCCATAAAGTCTTTGAGGACCAGTCCCTCCAGACATTTCATGATTTTTACTGTTTGAACCCCTGGCCTGTAGTCGCCAAGGCATGTTATCACAGACTTTTTGGGAACGGCACTATAGTGGATGTCTTACAGCAGGTGTGGACAGTGCATTCATTCATTGTGAATTCCTCAGTTAATTCCCCATCCTGGAACAGCACCTGGACCAGCTGCTTTCCCCTACATTCATATTACAGAGCGTGCTGACATCCGCAGTCTGTATGAGGCAGCTGGCCAACATGCAGTAAGTAAGCCAAAACCATGGTTAGTAACAACACTTGGGTTTGCTTTCTTAAAAGTATCTTCACGTTGGTTAGCAGAGTAACGTGACCAAAAATAAGGGCTGCTGTGGCTCAAAATGAATTTCTGCCACGTTAAACAGTGATGTACAAACTGTGATGCTTACAGGTTGTTCTGCTCTTTTACAAAACTTATGCTAATGAGCTGCCCCTGTTCTGTTTAAGGTTTGGCCACAGTTTGAGTACAAAACCTTTAAAGTTTGGGGAACATCACTTTCCTGGAGTCACCTTTTACAGCAGTCTCATGTGTCAAAGTTATGTCATAAATCACATTGGGCTTAACCAAGGGAACATAAATTTCTCTGCTGCCCTATAATTTCAGTTCACTAAAGACAGATTGTATCAGAGTACTTAACTCTGTTGCCTCACAGCAAAAGTCTTTCTGGTTTGAATCTTCAGTTCAGCTGAAGCTTTTCTGTCTGGACTTTCTTTTTCCAGTGCCTGTGCACAAAGATATGCTTGTTAGGTTAACTGGTGATTCTAAAGTGTGTGTGAATGTTGTCCGTTTCTCTGTGTTAGCCCTGTGATGGACTGATAATCTCTTTACTATGCACTGTTATTTGCCCTGTTAGGTACCCTCTGTGACACTTTAATAAGAAATAAACCACATGAGTTGAATTAAGTAGGAACTTTGTTTACTGCCTTCCACAGAGCTCATGCCACTGACAGAGCTCAACTTACAGTGAAATCTTGATGCAGGACATTTGTTTGCAATGCCCTGCAAACAAATGTCCTGCATCATTTGCTGATGCTAGATCTAAGCTCTGCCTTTTATACTACTGACCATCATATTATGCTCAAAAGACTGACATACTTGCTGGACATACTGGAGTCTGCTTTGGAATGGTTCTTTTCTGTGGCAGCTCTTAAGTTCACTTCTCTTGAATATGGTGTGCCGCAAGGTGCTGTTTTGGGGCCTTTGCAATTTCTGTTATATCAGTTCTTCAGCAAATTTTAAATACTTTTTAATGACATTTCTTACCACTGCTATCCTGATGACATTCAGTGAGATATCACTTTTAAGCTACAATCATATGACCCCTTATGAGCAAGCGCTTTGGCAACAGTGGGAAGGAAAAGCTCCCTTTTAACAGAAGGAAACCTGGCTCAGGGAGGGGCAGCCATCTTCCATGACTGGTTGGGTGTAAGTGAATGAAGACAGGACAAAGACATGCTGTGGAAGAGAGCCAGAAATTAATAATAATTAAATACGGGGAAGTGTATAAACACACTGGCTTTCCAGGTGAAGTAATGATCTTCTAAATTAGTCAGACACCATTTCCTCTCCAGCTTATGAGTTATCTGCTTTAAGTTGAACATTTGAGGGTTATACCACTGAGTCAAGTACTTCTGATTTGAGGCTTTTTTCAGAGGAGCTACAGTATCTAGAATTGTATGCAGTGAAGAAGTAAAAATATTAACAAGATACTCAACCTCTGTGAGGGTAGCGTTCAGGCAGCTGCTCTGCACTGTGTTGGTACAAGCCATTGAACAAGATAACAGTAGATGAATTATATCGATAGTTACATTCAGCATTCTTAGACTTTCAGAAATCAGAATACTTTAATAATAATAATGATAATTTATAGTGCACATGCTATTAATCACGATATCCAACTTAAAACAGTCTTAAATATCTTGCACACACAATAATCGCATAACTGTACAAATGCAAACAAATGTCCACTCTATGCCTCTGTAGAACTGCAGAATGAAGATACCTGACCTGAACTTCCTTTAGGCCTTAATTAGAAAACAGGTCATTTTAATCAAATTTTTCATATCTGCATCAAAATTTCAGAGGATCACAAATATTCACAAATAAAGTGATAAAAAAAAACCCCACACACTAACTTTTAAATCAATAAGGATTTTGATCTTGCGTCATATCTGCAGGTGTAGGTGTGCAGCAGGCAGATTTGTGGATCCAAAAACGCAGGACTCTGCAACACAGAACTGAACTAAAAACACACGACAAAAGGCAAAAGACCCAACTAAACAGTCACACAACATAAAATAAACTGACTCAGTGCCGGGACAGAAACCAGACAGAACCACTTTCTACAATAAATGAGAACATGACTATATATACACACAGAGACTAGATGACAAAACTAAGACCAGAACATACAAATACTAAACATAGCAGAAATACAGCAACAACCACCAAAACCTGAAAAACAAACCAAGCCTTAGCATATTAAATAAACCAGAACCAAAAAAGTCTAAATGCATAAACAATGGGTCACAGACCCAGGAGCATGACACCTTGTTTAAATTCAAATATAACATAGATTTAAAAAACAAAACAAACAAAAAAACAAAAAAGTTTATCCACTGAGTAATGGATTGCTCAACACTGACACTGCAGACAGAAAAGACAGTATTTGTCAGCTTCATTGCAACAACAATCTTTGTGCCAAAGATAGACTAGTGATGCAACGGGGCTGCTGTATGTTGAAACAGTTTTCTCCAAACAGAACAACAACAATATGTCCTCATGAGCAAATAAGCAGCACTGTGCCACTGCTTTGTAACAGATGAGTCAGAGGTCTTCATTTAGAAGCGAATGCAATATTTAGCTAGTGTCAGTGTCAGTGTTAGTGTCAGGTAGTGTTGTGGCAACATAAAGGTTTTATCAATTAACGCATAATGAAAGTCCCATAACTTAAATTATTACAATTATACATGAAACCTTGTTTTATTGGTTATGGGTATTCCCAATGGAAATCATAAGTCAGCATAATAGTAATGAACATGTATAATAAATCACTTACTACAGAAAGATGAACCTGCCCATTCTATACTTGAATTTTGCTGTTGGATTATGTCATGTACTTTAGACTTCACTGAACCAAAGGATCACTGAGCTGAACCTCTTGAGTCAGAAACATTATATATATATATATATATATATATATAGGCCAGACATGCTTCAGAGGAAGGAGCTTCTGCTTGTATCACAACCTTATTTCTCCTTACACTACCCAGAGAGCATGACCATAAATGAGGGGCAGAACATAGATCAACCTATAAACTGACAGCTTCAGGGTCAGCTCTCTTGTCACCCCATTGCTGCAGATGCCACATCGATCTGTCAGTTTCCTGCTCCACTCTCCCCTCTCTCATGAACAAGACCCTGAGATATTTAAAGTCCTCCACTAGTGCTGTGCGATAGCAAGCTTTGGTATCAATCTGATACCAGTTGAAAACAGTGCCAGCATTGCCGATGCTTTTAAACAGGGCCCTGTTTGCCCTGTCTCACTTAGCTGCTGGCAGTATGAACCAAGCTCTCACTATGGTTGTGCAGGGACCAGAAACAACTAAAACCAACTAACGCTAAACACACACTACAGGCACATATAGCACCCAGTTTGCCTCGTGCAATGTTCAGGTCATGCTGGCATGTGACAGGGAGGAGCAAACAGTTGCTATCCCCCTCTCTGGGATTCAGGAGCATAGGTAACTCCTTTGTCAAGTAGATCTTCCTGCTGAGCATTGGACCGTCAGCAGGTGGAGTTTTACTCACTCCTGGGAGGGTCAGTGCAGCTCAGAATAAGGTTTGTTAGTAGCGATTTCAGGTCTCCTTTTCATGTGTTGTATGACCAAGGCGCAAGCCACTCCAGCAATGTCTCCAGCGCCAAGTCTGAGAAGGTCCTCATCGACATGATGAAGGCAGTGATAGTAAAATAATACAATGTCTCAATCTTTACAATTTTTACATATTCCTTTTATTGTCTGTTGTGAATAAAATATCGGCTTATTTGCATTTTACACAGCAAGCCAGCTTTTTTTAGAATTGGGGTCGTGGCTATTCTGCAAATATAAACAAATAAACAATTTTTTTTTAAAAAAACACTGTGAATGGAACCCACTTGATTTAGACAAACTTTTATTTTGTATTATTTCTGTGAAATGGACCTTGAGTGGGAAGTTGTTTTAATATTAAAATTGTATTTTGTATTTGTATATTGGCCAGTCTGTGACGGTAGCTGTGCAGAAATTGAAACAGCTCACTTAACTTTCTCTCTATCTCTCCACACTATTCCACTTCTGCTCCCACTGACTTCCTTAATTCCCTCCCTAATACTAATCATTCCCCGCCTCCTCCTCTGTGACAGCCACTCATCTCTTTGCCGTTAGCAAATTGAATCTTTCCACTCTCTTTACAGATTTATATGTCCTGTTCAGTGTTTTCCTGTTGTTTTCCGTCAAAGACGTAAAACATAGACATCCTTGCATTGCATTTAATCTGAGATCTCGCATCTTTTTTCCCATGTTGGCATGGTATCCATTAGTGTGAGAAGAAGATGTGTTTATATGACAGAAATAAAAATACACAGAAATAATCAGTGTACTATGTATGTGTAGAAAGGATCTGCAAAAACCTTTTACCTTCCCAGAAAATGAAAGTTGTTGTTTCTTTTTTGTTTTTGTTTTTGTTTTTTTTATCTCTAGCTGTTATTAATGGATGTGGCTGTGGTAGTGACAAAAAACCTCACAAACAGAATGAGTCCCTAATCGTGAGGTACTTTAAACAAATGATTGACTGGGGCCTTAACCTTGACTGAGGCATACAATGCTCCAAGTCTGTCACGTTGTGCACGTAGTACATAGCAAATGTTTGCAAGTTGATTTTCAATAAAAATCAATACTGTCTTCCTCTGTATTGCTGACATAATGGAAGTTCACTGCAGAATACGTGTTGCACAGCATGTTTGAGGTTTCTGTTCTTTCGCCCTCAGATTAAAGAGATAACAAGAATTAAAATCACTCATTTCATGGTTAGGCATATGACTTCCAACCAATCTGTGCTGCAAAATCAGTAGCAGTGTGCCCACATGCGTCAGCACTTTCAGTTTGCAAAACAGTGGATGGATTCATTTGAGTATTTTACACTGTAAAAACTCTTAGAAGAAATTTCAACACAGAATCCTTTAAATTATAAGGCTTCAAAATGTAATTGACATTCAAATGATTGATTGAAGTAATTGAGAGTTTCTATTTGCATCAAGATAAGCACTTGATTAAAGACCATAATAAGGAAACAAAATTAACGCTGTCAGCAAAAGATTAAAGGTAGTTGGGCTTAAATTCAAATTTTAAAAATCACATAAAAAGTTAAAAAGGCAAAACTTCTGTTAGAATTAGAGTTTACAAAACCTGCAGATGTGCAGAAAGTTATTTACATGGAAAATAACAAGAAAAAAAATACATGAGTGCACAACAAGTTAGGAATAAACGCCAAGATGTAGGCAAACAGCTTTCCTTTTCAGTGATCAACAGAATATTTCAGCTTATTCAAACCCCTGGTATCCTATAAATAATTTTTTTTAAAACTACAATAATATTAATATTAATAATATTGTTTGGGTTTTTAACCGCATGTATCCTAAGACTGATATAAATATTTTTCTGGCTGAGTAGGTCTTCTTATGTCCATCCAGCTGAGCCAGAATTCTAATGAAAGAGGATCAGATTAAAGGAGAAGAGATTCTCCGATCACAAAGACAGCATCATCAGAGGGAATACAAAACAGATGCTAATGCAGCAATGACAGATTTTATGAGGATTTAATCAGACTTCACGTGTATCTTGCCATTTAGCTGCGAAGACCTAAACTTTGTAAAACTTTGTATTTCTAAGTGTATGTTTTTTGTTTGTTTTTTACTCCTTAAGTATAAGGATTGTGATAGTTATGCTCATTTAAACATTGTGTTGTGCAGGTATCTGGTGTATTTGTGATATTTCTGTTGATGACTGAACTCGACTGTGCTCAGATCATCGGCCTTTATTCCTATTGACATTCCTGAACAAATAAATGATGTGGGATGACAAGGCTTATCTTTCCATGTGTGGGCCACACATAGGCCCACAAGTTCAGGTTTCTGAGGTTATAATGTGTGCATCTAGGTAACTTTTTATCTCTCGTCCTACTGACTGGGATCCATGCAAACCCAAGAGATATGTTTTTTGCCATCTTGCACAAGTGATTTTTTTCCCCCCCGTTATTCAAATTTTTTTAATAATAGGCAAGAGGTCTGTACCACGATTGTCTATATGAGGAGCATCTTAGACAGGCAGAGTTTCTCAGAAGCAAAGATGGGCACAGACTTGCAAAGAACTGCATTTAAAACCTGTTGTACAATTTCAGAAAAAGATGTATTTCAGCATAAAATTGCAAAGGCTTTGAATGTGTCGTCATATACAATACATAATATCAAAGATTCAGAGAATCTGGAGAAATCTCTGTGCTTGAGGGACAAGGACAAGAAATGAATATTAGATGCCCGTGATCTTCTGGATTAAAATCAGCCCCGATTCTGTCATGAAACACTTGCAGAAATCCTTGTGAAAGTGCCGCTCTCTAATCCAACAGCATGGCTTCATAGTAGAGGAGTCTGGGTGCTGAACTGGCCTGACCTTTCACGGTTGAAAATTTTTGGAGCATCATGAAATGAAAAACATGACAAAAAAGGACAGGAAACTGTTGAGCAGCTAGAATTCTATGAGGACAAAAAAGGGCAAAAAAAAAAGGACAAAAGTCCAGCAGCTTGGTCTCCTCAGTTCCCAGATGTTAATGGAGTGCTGACAACAGAAGAGGTGATGCTACACGGTGGTAAATTCGAATTCTTCTTCTGTCAAATTCAGTTTAAAGATTGAATGAATGAATTTTCGATAAATAAAATATAGGTTTATGAGATTTGTAAATCATTACATTCTGTTTTTCTGTTTTCATTTACATTTGACACATCCTTCCAGTTCTTTGGGTTTGTGTTTGGCAGTTTGGCTCTGTTCTTGTGCGCTCCTTTCCTTCCATTTGCATACATGAAAAGAGAAAGCAGCTAAAATAAACCAGCACAAAACAGAGCAGGCATGCATGAGGACAGCTATGAAACTGAAGAAGTTGGAACAGCAGGAAAGGAGGAACTAAGGCAGAAGTGGGTTGCAAAGTGGCTGGCAGTTCTCAGAAATGTGCCAACTGGATGTACAGAAGGACATCAGCAGAGCAGTCAGTTGATGTGGACTGCCACTGAGATAAGCTGATCTGCCGGGGTTACGCTTGACTTGTAGATGCAATGAAATAGTGATCACAGACAAGTATGTCACTCATTGATGGAATTCCTCTTTAACTTCACAGAGCAAGTTTCACACACTTTTCAGCACTGAGTAACCTAGACTCAGAACAGCAGTTTGATAAAATCAGGTAAAACTCTCCACGTAAAAATACACACAAGAAGTATTTTTAAGCGGAGTACACCAAAGCGTTCACAGTCACAAATACCGAAAGATTACTTGTGGAAACTTTGCAACCTCTTCTCTCTTTTCTTTTCAAATCTGAAAAATTTCCCATCACATAAAAAACAAACAAACAACGCTCCTGGAGTAGAAAAAAAATCAGCATTACTAAAATTTCATAAAGTGAAATTAGATTCTGTTTATACACCATTTAAACACCATAATGCACATTGGAAAATTATGTTACCATATACAATGAGATTGATATCTTCCAATTTTTAAAAATCTTACAATGACTTCTTTTGTAGCATTTATTGATTTCAGCTCCCATGAGCTTTTGTATATCTTTTGTTTATGCATTTAATACCATATTTGCAACAAATAGGAAGCACAGGGCAAGCTATTAAAAATAGAATGGAAGGCAGCACGTACATGGAGCCTACACAAAGTGAACAAATTTTACTGATAAGTATTACCCACACTGGGGCCGTCCCACTTCTCTGTTAATGTTCACCTTACAAATATTATACAACACTTAGTCCAAGGATTGTGAAACGCTGCAGTCAGCAGTTTTTGTTTAATTTGTGGGGGTAGTGGGTTAGTAACCTCTCAGGTAGCCGGACCTGGTCTGGCCTGCAGAGCCAGCTCAGGCAGACTTCTGGAATATTCTGAAAATACATTTGTTGCATGTGATGAGTAAACTGGTTCAATTATGCACATAAATAAATATAGATGCTTTTATACACTTTTTGTCACATCAAATGAACTACAGATATCGACGAGCCTTTCTTAGGATAAATCCAGAAGGGAATAATGATCATCATAAAATGCATTTATCTTCCATAAATATTACATTAGGTATGCACTAGTGTGCATGTAGGTTTTAATGCTGTGGAATATTCACCCACATTCAAGTTCTCAAAAGTAGTGATTGCACAAGTCTGCTTTTAATACAGTGCTGTAGCATGATGACATAAGATATATATGTGATTAGACTTCTGTGCCCAAAAAATAAAAGGGGTAACCCATCAAATTCTATGAATCTCTGCGGCACCAGGACTCATTTTCCTGGTAGGTGGTTTGAACAAAGACTGTCAGAGGTGGAGGTCTGTGGGGCACATCTCTGGGGGCTCATCAAATATTGTGGGCGTCTTTTGACAAAGGTTGTGCACATTGTCCCCTCCTCCTCTGGTACCCAGTGTGATGTGACCTTTGTAAACTGGGCTACAGTATAAAAGGATGCAGCAGCAGTAGCAGGGGTACCTTTGGCCCAGCTCTCCAGGCCTCTCTGGTCTCAGAGGAATCGTCATCATGAAGCTGCTTTCCTGCATCCTGTTGCTTACCCTGGCCCTGAGTAGGGCTCACTCGTAAGTGGACTTGCACTTCTAATGAAAAAACCCAGGCAGTTTGAATGCTTTTTAATGTCACTTGTTTAACTTTTTTTTCATTAAAACCCAATACTAGTTTTCCTACGTAACGCATTACAGGGGACATCATGTTATGTCATTGCTGCTTGTAGTTTAAAGTGCATATCTAAAAAGTTTCCAGCTTACTTTTTTTGTTGTTTGTATTAAATGCAGATGTGATTACAGATCTGAAGCGATACTTTAATTTAGCTGAAGTTACTTTCCATACTTCCCTGAGTTAAGCAGCATTGATAGAGGAAAGAATAAGATTGGAAATTATGATCATAAAAAAAATTGTTATGTACTTTTAAAAAACTGGTTAATAGTGATATTTACATAAATAGGCTACACCAGTTTGAATTCTTTTACCCCCACGCAGTCTTATCATTTTAAATGGATATCACACAACATGACATTGTGGCTTCATACAGTATAGCTTGAAAAATAGATAGAAAAACTGCTGTTGTGTGCTTTTTTCCTCTAACGACTTTGTAAAAAGCCTAAGTTTAACGTGAAATTGCTTAAAGTGATAACATGCCTTTCCTCTGCTCTTAAAACCAGGCAAGAACCCCCACCTCCACCTGGGCTTGGACATCAACATGGGCATGCAGGACGTGAGTTGAAAGATGTTTGTGTTCTTTTTTTAAATTCAGAGACATTTCTCAACACAAGTTCTATCACGTTCTATATTACGAGCCTTCTTTTCACTTTCACTTGATATTCTGCAGATGACCTTGACCGCTGTAAAGGTCTTGAGATGGATGCTGTTGCAGTGAATGAAGAGGGAATCCCATACTTTTTCAAGGGTAAGTACCTATAGTAGAGTCATGGGGCAGACATTTTTTAGATGATCTATTTTGACACTGCACGAGGGGAAGTTATGACCTGGGAATATGTCATACTTTTAAAATGTGTTTGATCATCATGGAGCTCTAATGGAGTACGCATTGCAGCATCTGCAGTTTGCATAAAAAGTGTGAATGGCTCTATTTAAAGACTGTGTCCTGTATATGTTCTGTCAGGTGACCATTTATACAAGGGCTTCCATGGCCCTGCCGAGCTCTCCAATGAGACTTTTGCTGAGTTGGACGACCATCACCACCTGGGCCATGTGGATGCTGCTTTCCGCATGCACTTTGAAGACAGCCCCAGTGACCACGACCGCATGTTCTTCTTCTTGGTATGGTCTAGTAACATTTTATTGTGTTATTGATCATAATAGAGTTTGACACCAGGCAAACAGCCAGAGAAGGAAACAGTTTAAATAAGCCAATATGAATTACAACACAAAGCAAGATGGATAGCAAGACTAAAGTGGGAGGGAGACGACAGCTGCCTTTGCAGTTGGGCTGGCAGAATAGAGGACGGGTATGATGTAGGCCAGTGTTTTTCAAACATTTTGTGTGCAAAGCACACCTGCATTCATATCTGTGCAAAATAGTCTCAATCATGCCATCTGACATATCATCAATTCAGTTTTTGACTGTCTGATGAGGGCAGCTAGTGCGATCACCTACAACTTGCCTCCATCATTTCATCAGATACACAGTCCAGCAAGGTCCTGCCACTTCAGATTCATACTCAGGCTCATATTCGCTCTTCAAGCAGGCCAAGTTTATTTCAGAAGTGACAGGAAATGATGAGGAATTCAGGCTGAAAGCTGAAAAAAATAAAGTCTGGACTGGTGTGCACCACAAATTCCTTTCTCAGTTTCTTTAAACATTCTCATGAGTAATTACAGCTGGTAAAATTTGGGGGTTATAAAATGTCATTCTGTATTGGTAAATGAGCACCTAAAGAGAATGGATGCTGTAAGCTAAAAATACTTCTTTTTAAAAAAGATTTCTGTGTAGTTGTATATTGCAGTAATATGGAATCAGTCGCGCAAAATCCCAAGGCACACCTGGGGACACTAGTGTGCACCTTGATGGAGAAGAAGAAGATTGAGAGACAGATAGAGCTCAAAGGAAGGATCTGCAGGTTCTGAAAATACAAGAAAGATATAAAGGCAAAAGAAAAAAAGAAATCTGAAAGCTGCTGTTAATATGAAGCCTTTGAAAAATAAGTTTTGTCTGCATTACTACTTTTGGAAAGAGACACAAAGTGAGAGTGTCGCCATAGATTTTCTTGATTTGACTGTAAATGCCTGACAACTTGTCCATTTAATCTGATACTTGGGGACTTTAAATGCAGGACAACAAGGTGTTCAGCTATTACAAGCACAAGCTGGAGGCTGACTACCCCAAGGATATCTCTGAAGTCTTCCCTGGAATCCCTGACCATCTGGATGCTGCAGTGGAATGTCCCAATCCAGAGTGCCCTGAAGACTCTGTTATTTTCTTCAAAGGTAAATGCACGTTCTCACTGACCTCATTGACCTCACTGTGAGAAAACCATGGTTAATATTCCTATCACACCAAGAGCATTTTTCACTATCTTCAAAAGAAAAGCTACCTGAAGAATAACTTTTAACCACGTGTCTTAATTTTTTTTCCCCTGAAGGGGACGAAATCTACCACTACAACGTTAGAACCAAGGCTGTAGAGGAGAAAGAGTTCAAGTCCATGCCAAACTGCACATCGGCTTTCCGCTTCATGGAGCACTACTACTGCTTCCACGGGCACCTGTTCTCCAAATTCGATCCAAAGACTGGCGAAGTGCATGGAAAATACCCCAAAGAGGCCCGCGACTACTTCATGAGATGCTCCAAGTTCAGTAAGTTAAAAAGCAAAGTGAGCAAAGTGAGCAATGTGATCAGATGTGAAATGTGAATGGCATTCCCGTAGACTTATCTTCAAATCCGACACAGCTGCAGATTTAAATACAGTTTCTGAGGTGGCTCTGTACTGTCGTTGTTCCAGGGGGGTAATTCTCTAGAACGAAGTTATGTTTCGCGTTTTGTTTTTTTTTTACAAAAATACACTTTCTTGTTTTGTCTTTTTGTTCAGGTGATGACAGCGACCATGTGGAGCGAGAGCGATGCAGCCGTGTTCACCTGGATGCCATCACATCAGACGACGCTGGAAACATTTATGCCTTTAGAGGTGAGAACTGACATCAGAACACATCATAAACATTTATATTTTGTTCCAACATCTAAATCACTGTACAGAAGTGATAGGAGGTGTTACGATCGGGGCTGGGTTTGCTGTTTCGCTGTACTTCCAGCATTCATGCAGCTTAAGTTAATCTCTTATGTTACAGGCCACCATTACCTCCGTAAAGATGATAATGACACACTGACCTCTGACACTATCGAGAATGATTTCAAGGAGCTGCACAGTGAGGTGGACGCTGTTTTTTCTTATGAGAATCACCTTTACATGATCAAGGTAAACTACAAGAAGCAAGGACATGAAAGCAGATTTCTGATCCTTTCATTAACTCTGCATGGCTTAAAAACTGCCATATTTACCATGTTTTCTGTTTCTTTTTTTCTCCCCAGGATGACCAGTTGTTTGTTTACCGAGTCGGTGAGCCCCACACCCACCTCGATGGTTACCCCAAGCCTGTGGAAGAGGAGCTGGGCATTGAGGGTCCCATTGATGCTGCATTCGTCTGCGAGGACCATCACATTGCTCACATTATCAAAGGTATAAACATAGGCAAAAATACAGAAAGCAGGTAGTGATAATCCCTGTATCATCTCTAGGACTGCTTTGAACTACATGTGTAGTCACATCGTGTAGTGTTATTTGATCACTTAGATCACACAAGTCACTAATTTCCCACTTACTTGAAAATGGTCACGATTACATTTACAAAGAACTATGTTAGAGTTCTAGATAGATATGTTACCATATCGTTCCACCTTTTTTCCATCAGATAATCACATGTATGATGTGGAACTGAAAGTCACCCCACGTACCGCAGGCAACAAGCGTCCACTCGGACTCTTCAAGAGGGTCGATACTGCCATGTGCGGTCCCGGAGGAGTTAAGGTGGTCGTAGGAAATCACTTCTACCACTTTGAGAGCCCCGCAGTGCTTTCAACTGCCAGGGCCCTGCCTGAGCAGCACAAAGTGTCTCTGGAGCTGTTTGGCTGTGATCACTAGGACTGAATGGGTTGTGCAGAACATCACATACAACACAGTGAAATATGGAAAAACAAAAAGCACCAACAACTTCAGGCAGGAGGCTCCACACAACAAGTCACTAAGCTTTTGACTAAGGGCATTTACAGCTGATGCAGTATTTCATACCCATTGTTTCCCTCCTGTGTCTTACCTCAAAGTAGCCTTCTTTAATTCATTTAGAGGGTTGTTACTTTTCATTATAAATCTCTGTCGTCCTCCGTGCAAAGTGTGCTACCAAGAAGGCAGATGTTTTTCTGTGATTTGTTTTGTACAGTGCTGTTGTGAATAAAGCGAAGTGGCAACAATCAAGAAGGTGAAACGGTGCTGATTTATTTCTGTGATGTGTTAATGAATTTCAAGGATGCTTCTCGGGCAGGTCCATGTACTCTAATACTACACGTATAAGGACAGAGAGAGTTTTTCCAACATAGCTAACTTTCTGAATATCCAAGAAAGAAAATACTTTCTGTACAGTACACACAAACAACACATATACCATGAATATGAGTGGACTATCTCTGCAGCTTTTGAGGCCACACAGCCACTGGCATTTGAAAGGCAATTACATGTTATTTATAACATGTAATTGCCTTTTCTTTTATAACTTACTACAGTACATTGCAAGTCAACAGTTAACTAGACTTTTTTCAAGTGGACGTATGCTGATTGATTGCAATGGAGTGGCAACCTGTCTGGTGTGTACCCTGTTTGTGCCCAATGACAGGTGGGATAGACTCAGTGATAAGGGGTTTAGAAACAAGTCTAAAGATAATGTTTTAGAGGTTTTATACATCTGAAGAACTATTTTGCAAACAGTATTTCCAGAGCCAACACAAGGAGACTTTCCAGCCTTTTACCAGCAGAGGGTAGAAGAGTTCCACTTTGTTGATCTGCTGCTTTATGAAGATAGAATGAGGATGATACTTCTGTCTTTGCCTTTTCTGGAACTCTGCTTTTGTTTCTTGCAAACAGACCAGTGCAGATAAGTCAGAACAGGTGTTAAATCGTCTTATTCCTGTGAGGCACACAGAGATGAGATTTGAATTAACCGTAGGAAGCTTTGGCGTTCCTGTGCTTGTGAACTCCCACAGACCGGCTGCAGCTGGAAAAAAACACAACATTTGGTTGACAGAAACCTGATGTTTTCTACCTGGTGAATAAACAGTGAGCAGTAAAAATATTCAGTGCATGTCTTTGCGAAACGGTAAGAACTAAAGTCCTTTAACTCTCAAGTATCTGCTACTGGTTCCATTTTTTTATGCAGTGTTCAAACCCCAAATACCAAATCTGCCAGGATTTCTTCAGATCTGCTCAATGCAAAATGAAGACAAAGACTTGAGTTTGTCAAATATGTGAACGCTGACCTGTAAAAACAACAACATTGATTTAAACTTTTGTGCACACATAAACTTTTGGCGCATTTGCCTTGTGATATACTATCAAAGCTGTGTGGCCATAGTATTATTAGATGTTATTATTATTATTGAAGTAGCAACAGTTCACATGTACGGCCACCTCAGGACCCCATACAAGACTAAGATGTTACCATATCATAGAGCAAAACCTAATTATTCCTTTCTAAGTAACTGTCCACATTCAGCAGGGAAAAAAACAAAAACAACTCCCTCTGATTCCTTTTGAGGTCTACAATAAGTCACCGTTGATGGTAACCCTCATCGTAGCTTTTACAATATGTCCCGTTTGCTTAAGAAAAAAAGGTTCCTCCAAGTCTTAACAGTCAAGTGACAAAAAACAAACTATAAAAAAACAAAAGAATTTTTTTTCTCCAAAAACGTACTTTTTGCTTGCCTCCAAAGCATCTGGGTAGTGTGGAGTTGTCACTCATGAGAGTCAGGAATGACATCAAGGAGTGTGATTATTTGGGGAATTTACCAGTATCAGTCTTTCGTTTGCTTTTTCTTTTAAAGGTATAATATGCAACAGTCCCACATTAAAAAGTGCTGCATATCTTGTGATGGTCACATTTTGAGCACTGTCTGAGTTTCTTATTCAGTATTGCAGTTTGTTTGCCAGTGGGTTGCCTGTCACCAGTGTCATATCCACTTTAGCCTAGCCATCCAACAGATTAATGTGTGCAGTCACATTATGACATAAGTGTTCAAGATGGCAGCAAAGATAGGCTGCAACAAGCAACATCCCCTGTATAAGACGCTGACCCACGTAAGTTATCATCCTAGCAAACATTGCTCGCGCTTACTTTGTAAATTACATAACATAGCATCAACAACACTTAACTGATTAAACGGGACAAAGTTTTTCACGCAGATGAGTTAAAGTTAGTTCGAGTGTTACCCAAGAATTATTTATACATAAACTTATAAGTTATAACAGGAAAATAAAGCTATCTAATCAAGTTCGGGGTTGCTTCTCTCATCCTTAATGACCTGTGCATCACACAGCTCTAAACTGAGGCAATGGGATGATGTCAGGTTCATGACTGGGGTTGAAGTCTCTGATAACAGCATGCTTCATTGGATCACACAATCCCTTACTTCACCCCACCGGCTGCTGCGATCACAATGGAGAGCGAAACACTGGAGCCCTTCAGCGGCCCTGATATGATGCCACAGTGGGCTACAGAGGCAGCCAGCCCAAGAACACACATACATCAAATCTGGTGTAATGTGTCTAATGAGAGGAACTCTGTTTGACAGGGAAACTGTAAGGTCAGTGCTTTCATTTACTAGTCTGCAATTAGATCATAGTATTGCATCTAATCATAAGCAGGCAATGCAGATACAGGGCAGGAAATAGTGTGGTAACGGCATGTGGATTCAAGTAAATGGATAACACATGATCATATATATGAAAAAGGGATTTCTGAGGAAACTGTCTGTTCCTGTAAATATTGTGCATCTTGAGGATGTATTTTTGAAATTCAGTATGAATCAGGCTCCATTGTCAGCAGGTTTGCAATAGGTTATCATATCCTCTCAGGTGTTCTGTATATTTCACTGCTTAAAACAAGTCTTTAGCTTTAGCTTTGCAGAATCTTTGTGGTTACTACTCACAAATTCCTCTTACATTGCTTTGCATTTCAAGCAAGCTGTCTTCCAACTCATTTTACACTCCACTGATTAAAACAGACACTATTCCTGCAAAGTTTTGATGGTAGAGGGGCATTCTAAGAAATATACTTGTAATATAGTCCCGATCAAAAGTTTAAGACCACTTGAACAAAACATTTATTTTTGAGCATGCAGTTTATTGAAAACAACTCTTAAACTGAAACAGGCTGTTTTACAGCTGATCAAAAGTTTAGCACCACATGCCTTTAAAAGGCCAAATCTGTGCAAAAATGTGGATTCATTGTCATTTTCTCTCAGGTAGTCACACTGTCATGATGTTCTGATGGCAAAAAAACTTTGCCTTTTTGAATGTGGTCAGGTTGTTGAACTGCATAAGCAGGGTCTCTCGCAGCGC
>VVHJ01033305.1:0-16053 GCA_015107715.1 Tylochromis polylepis | reverse complement strand
CACACACACACACACACACACACACACACACACACATCTGTGTGTAATTCTGAGGGTCAGTGATACTTCTGTTTTCAAGCCATGTTTGAACAAGTGTTGTTTCATCCCTGTGCTGTGCTTTTAACTGCTGCCAACCAGTTTAAACCCACATCAAATGCAAGCCCTATCTCTATATATGCGCAGACTAGTATTAACATTAGCATGCTCCAAGTCTTTGCATTCAAATGCATGAACTTGTATTAGTATAAGTAGCTCTGCTGGCTTTAAACCTTATAAGCATGGCGGCTTTATTGCCGTGCTTGGCTAACCGAGTAGACCGAGTCGTTGCACAGGGAGACAGTCTATGTGCATCAGATAATTTTAAAAAAATGTCAGGATTTGTATCCATATTTAACTGTAGTTCAAATGACCCTTGAAGAGTGAAGATGAAATGTAATGCAAAACTCAGATATTAGCATTTTACATAAGGAAAATAGCCATTTTATAAATGATGTTAGAGAGAGAGAGAGAGGATGGCAAGCAGCAAAGATCACAGGTCAGCTCTGAGTTCACATTATGAGCATATGGCTGGCTGCTAAGCCTGCTCAGGCGCTGTAATGTCTCTACTTATTTCAGTTTTCTTTCCTCTCATGCTTCTTTACACCTCTCCTTTGCTGCTCTCACACACTTGCCTTTCTCACTCCCATTCCCCTCTACTAACCCTTCCTTCTTATCCACCCCTCCTCCTTCCTCTTTCCCCAACCCCACCGCTCCTTCAAATCCCTACCATCCTTCCTCCATCCCTCCCCCTTCCCTCGTCTCCCCTGCCTGATTTAGACCTCTTGCCTGAGAGGAACATCAGAGCATAATGGGTTAGTGCTGGCTGAGCTTAAATGGAATGAGAAAACTGGAAAATTCTCTTTCATGAATAGACGCAAACAATCGGCACTGTGAGGGTGAATGGGGCAGAGGAGCAAGAGATAAACCGGGCTGGGTAAGTAAGAAGAGTGAGACGAGGATGGAAGAAAAATGGCTGCTGAGGTGGCTGAAGATGGGTGAAGGTCAGAGAAGAGGGAGCAGGGAGGAGTGACTGAAACTCATGAAGGTTTTTAATCCCAGAAGTCATTATGACAACAAATTGTTTCCTGACATTTGCCACTTAATAATATACTGTACTATTAATATACTGCACATAATCCTGTGCTTGTGTATGTGGTATTTTTAGGGGAAAGGTCCTCAACGTACACATAGGCTATCAATATTTCATGTTGAATTTGAGGTTATAAAGCTTTGAAAGGATTTTCTTCTTAGTTTCTTAAGAAGGAAGTCAATAATCTACAAACATATTCACTCTTGAGAAGTAATTTTAATTGAAACGCACTTAATAACTTTGCAAAAGTATTAGTTAGATGCCAATTAGCAGTGTTAAAGTGATAAAACCCAGTCAAATCATCTTATATGTGATAAATGTTCTTCTGTGTCAGTGGAGTTTGTCTGTGATTAATTTATGCTGTTACCAGATTTAATTAAGAGACTGAACAACCATACAATAGCAACTTGTCAATCGCAAGTTGGGCCCCTGAAGGATAAAGGATGCCATGCTTTGTTGTTTCCTTTTGACTCTAATGTGAACCATAATTCCCAAAGTGAGCAGTGTGTTTCGGTCACTAAGATTTAAAACTAAGAACTGAGACCATAAATCTGTCAGGAAAGTGTTTACTGAGATCAAAGGTCAAGGGAGTCTTAAGCAATTTTTCACAGACTTCTGAACAGTCTGACTTCCATTTGCAACCTGAGGAGTTGCCCCCTTCCCAGTGTTGACTGAGCTGTTAACAAAGGAACAGTCAGTTTGTGGACTCCATCACTTTACTGTGATGAGTATAAATATCTTTAAAACATAGCAAAGCATACGAGGTCCAGTTGGGGTGCAGATTTTGTTATCTTTGGTGTTGCTGAGTTTGCCAGTGCATTTCTTCTTTTCAAGAATGTACCACAGTATTGATTTGGCCACTCTCTCTCTGATAGGTTTATTTAGTTTTTTCAGTTGGTCTCCCTCACTTCCGCTAACATCTCTTTGGGACCCAAAGAGATAAATTAACATTTAAAATACAACTTCAACACTTTGAACTAACTTCAGATATCACGTTTGCTTCATTTGTCATGAAATTACAAGGAAACCGTCCTTACCTGGGCATAAAACTGCTTGTCAATCAGCCAACAATTGAGGGGCAGGGCTATGTATAAAAATTATTGTGATTCCCAAACACTTATAAAAAACCTCAAATTAAATCTAAAAGTCTACACTTCAATCGCATCTTAATCGTTTGATTTAAAATTCCCTGTGGTGATGAACAAAGGCAACGCTACAAAAACTGTGTCATTGTCCTATGGACTCAGCTGTACATTTGATCTCACCAAACTAGTTTAAATAAATAATGAAATAATCAATCCTACTAGATCTCTTTGTATAATCAGGCTTGAAGTTATGTATTTGTGATGATATAGTAATGCTTTTTTATGTCAACCAGCAGTGATTGGTTTGCTAGATTTCAGGAGGTGAGCACCAAAGACAGAGTAGGTTACAGCATATAGAAGTGTGATGGAAAAATCTAGGAAGCATCCAAGAAAAATTACAGCTGGAAAAAAAAAGGGAACAACGGCCTTAAATAAACATAAAATCACTATTGTGGCTTTGGCTCATTGGACGAATGCTAAAACATGAGAAGAGACTGATGACACTCGGGAATGGAGAAGGCTTTGTTGCTAAATACTACCTTATCATTCTCTTAGTATTGTGGAAATGTTTATATATGTCATTAGTATGCATCAACAGGCTTATGTACTCCAGGTTTCTCTGTTACTGGCAAATTCTGAGAAACAAAACTTTCAGAGACCTCAGATAATAACATGTGGCCCACATCTGGATCTAGAAGGTGTAAATGCATGCAAATGTACTGGGATGCAATCGCCAGACAAGTTGTCAGACGTGTGTGAGTACAATCCAGACAGCACCACAGAATCAGTCTCACCATCACCTAATCAACACTTTTTCCTCATAACCAAAGCTACAGGTAGTAGCAATAACGTTAGCCTGACAGTGGGGAAAAAAACAAAAAAAAATCATCACATAATAGTCTAAACAACAGTGTTGATAAGCAAGTTACCCCCGTCCAGTTTATTTGCATATATGTCAGATTCACAACACTGTATTAGCAAATACAGATTGCATGTTAATTCCTGGTGCAAATGAAACACCAATGTCATCTGACTCAACTTTCCTTCATTTTTACCTATTTGCATTAATTTTTTAGCATTACCTTGTATTAACCACTAAAACTAGGTGTTTCTTGATTTCATGTTGTTAGTGTGATTTCTGTCTGCAAAAAGGTTCTACAAATCCACAGTGCAATCCTCAGCAGACTCATTACACATTATATAGCCTTCTGTGTGCATACTTTATATCCCCTGTGATGCATCATGCCGTAGCTTTGCTATACATCTTGTCATCTTGTTGTGACCTTGAGGTCTGCCTGAAGCACTCCAACTGTTTTCAGTGTGCTGCACAGTTCCAGCTTTGTTTCTCTTTCTCTCACACATACACTGACAGACAGGCAGACTTCAAAATAGTCACAGAGGCAAACAATTCTCAACAACATCATCTAGCTACAGCAGCTATGAGGGAGGTGTTAGTATTCCGATGTACACACAGACACATAAATTTACCCAGCTCCCCACATGCGCTGCCATGACGGCAACATGCAACCATTTTTCTCTGTTACATAACGCCCCTCCCCAACCCGCACAACGAGAAGTTATGACAGGAGTTATGACCCCCAAGTCTGTAACACATGTCTCTCTCTGCTAGTTCTCTCATGCACGCTCACACATACATGAAGGCTTTGCTGTCACTGAAATGATGACGTTTCCCAGCCAGAGTCACATGCACAAGAGTCACAGTGGAACTGAGCTCGTTCTTATGTTCAAATAAACACGGTCTCGGTGTGTTTACAGAATGATCAGCAACTCTCATAGTTCAACCTCAGAAAACCTGCACTCCGGTCTGGTGTTACTTAGGCTGACACAAAAATTTAGGATTCAGAGAGAAAGGGAAAAAAAGAAGAGTGAGGCAGAGGACAAAGCATCTGCCTCGGGAAAGAAAGCAATTTTCTGGACTTTTTGAGATCCTTATGGCAAAGATTTGATGCTCAGAGCCTCTACAGCTCACACTGTCTGCCACCCTGACCCAGCTTCCACTAATATATCCTCACTGCCCAAGTGTGTATGATTGTTTGCCTTTGCGTGTAGCCTCTGTCTGTCCATTCACTGGAAGCTTTCAAGCGCTCATGTTTACATGGTCCCAGCAGACATGGCCATCTATGAGCAGCTGAACCACTGCAAACATGATGGAGTTAGGACAGATAAGAGTGGAGGCTGAAAATGCCTATACGTGATGACGTGACACAACAACAGCTCTCTGTCTTACAGTATGTGCTATAAATAGTTTGTTTCTACTGATGAAAAAAAAAGGGAAATTGTGTCATTGCTTTGCAGAATTTTGACGCTAAACATTTTCTTTTCTATCAGCAGTCAGTAAAATGTCAGCATCTTAATATATGTTCCAACTAAGAGCATCCTCTCGCCCTCCCTCTCTGCACCTCTCATAAACAAACACCACTGACTTCCTCACACAGCTCGGGACAAACTCCTCTAAGCTCGCCATCCCTGATGACCTCATCTGATCTCGGCCCTCACACATCGCTGCCTCTGAATCCCAGTTATCCGTAGAGGCCTCATATCTGTAAACACGAAATACACACACACACACACACACAGTGATTTAATGAGAAGCTATGTTGTTCCCCATGCGAGGAGGGAGTATGAGTCAGTGTGCGTGTCTGTGTGCACATGCACTATGGTGGGTGGAGGTGGAGCTAAATCGTCCTCATCCTGTCACTTGCTCTGTTCCTCTGTCTGCACAGGTTCTGGGATGACTGCACAGATAAACAACAGACTATGTACATAGGGTATAGACCTGCTGACAAATTAATCAGCTGCTGTTGTCTTTCAAAAAGATTTGCTAGATGTGCCAAAAGACCAGACTTTCAGGAAAGTACAGCAGACCTAATTGCTTTGACTTGCACCACAATAAGTGTGATAATTAGACTTGTGTTATTTTGACCTATAATTAGAAGAAATACAAATAGAGTAGGAAGTGCCACTTTTTTTCTGTTATCGTGAACAATAAACTAATTTTGTGGACATCAAATGCAGCACACTTTCAAGTGAGTCTTCTACAAGAATTTTGGAAATTTATTTTCTGCAAATGTTTGATATCAATGACACTGTTATGTAAACTGCAGTCAGTATGCTTTTGATTGCTTTTAGGTACCATGTAGTAGCGTGCATCAATAATGGGGCATAAATTGTCCTGCTAGGTTATGTTGCACTTTTCTGTGTACTCTATTTTTGGTCCATTGTGACAGCATTTAGTGACCACTGCAATTATAATTCAGTTTCATTTTAGTTCAATTTATGTAGTGCCAGTTCATTACAACAAGTTATATAGTATATAGTAAAGTAAAGACCCCACAATACTATAGAAAAGCCCCAAACATCAAATGATCCCCTATGAGAAGTACTTGGCGACAGTTGTAAAGAAAAACTCACTTCTAACAGGAAGAGACCTCTGGGAGAAGCAGGCTCAGAGAAGGGTAGCCATCTGCTACTACTGGTCAAGGGATGAGGGCAAAGAGAGCAGAGAGACCGCGGAGTCCTATTCCTCTGCCAGTGCCTCAATAGTGAATGACCATGGTCATTAAAATACTTACACTCTGAGGAATCTTTACAATGCCAAAGTTATTGTTGAATGTCCACAGACCAGAGTAAGTAATTTATTCTGGACTGTTTTATTCAAGGCTGTTTCCCTACAAGGAAAAATGACCGTGAAGACTTGTGATTATTGAAATACTGCATTCACTGTGTGATATTTTGATAAAACATGCTCTGTTAAGTGGATGGGGGCCTTAACGAGGTTTATTAAACCCCTGTCTTAACTTTTGACTGTCATTCATTTATTAAAGAACAGATCTATGCAGCTGTCTCGGAAATAAACTTACAGACAAGATTACGTAGTTTAAATCCTGCCTTACAAAGTAATTTCCATTCAGCTTGTTTGTTTGTTTGTTTTTCTTTTTGTTTTTGCTGAGCTTAAAGTTTTCTGTCTCATGAAGAGACTTGGCTAAATCACCATGGTAACAACATGAACCATTTTCTTCGCCATCAATCTTTTGTCTTATTTGCAACAGTGTTGCATTTTGCGGTTAGATTTTTCATGCTCTTTGTCGATTTTTATTTGTTTCACCATTTTTATCAACATCTGATAACGCCTCTGATTGGAGCAGGCTGCACCAACGTGCTGCACTCCTAGGGACCATCCTGCGTACAAGAAGAGTCATATGATGCATGAACCGCCAGGTTTTATGTGAGCGTGCACAGAACCTGAAGCAGAAAGTCAGCTTAACAGAGAAAGTTGATAACCATATGTTAGGTGGTGTGCTGGCTAGTGGGTAAAAAACTCCACCGACTCCACTAAGGGTTCATGTGACCCTCTAAAATGTTGGTCATAGTAAAGTTATTCTAACACGGAATTTTCCCCTCCTCTGACATCTGAGCAAGGTTTCTCTATAATAACTCACCCAGAACAGCACAAGGAATAGTTACATAAGATCCCCGTCTATTGGTAAATGAATCTACCCAATCCTCCACCCCTCCACTCCAACAACATGAGGCTGGCTTTGATGAAACCCACTGAAAACAGCTCATATGCTCTGCTGAATCAAGCCCTCACCCCAAAGGCAAACTCATCATCTCCATCTCTGCTGGAGCGCTAACGTCTCTTCCTCTCTTCCCTCTTGCTCCATGTGAGACCTTAGCTGAATTCAATCAACTCTAGCTCAATCAGAGCGTCACTGCACCCATCACAGCTGAAGGTGAAGGTAAGGTTAGTTCCCGAAGTAGGCCGCTGACATCTCAGGAGTCAGGGCCGAACGTTGGATTTATGTGACAGGCTGCCTGAAGACGTTAGCATTGCTGGGTGTCATGGATCTCACCAAAGCTATGGCCTCCATGCCAAGTGACTTGTAGGCTGCATAGATGTTTCTCTCCAAGCCAATGGTGTCCGTCACGGCTTGTCCCCGCTAACCATGAGACCTGTCACAGTCCATGCACTCCAATGCACACCTGGCTGATACATCACACAGCAGTTATATAAACAACAGGGAAAAAAGAAAATGCTTTATTAGCACCAACTATAGCAGTGAATAATACACGTTTCATGACAACATACACACAAATCATGTAAACAAGGTAAGAAGATGGCTAAAAAGGAGCAGGAGATTCATTCAAAGTAAAATTATAAGAAGATGGTTCGAAATCTGAAGAGATTTCAAAAGTTTCTTTCTCCATATAAAAGGCTTGTAAGGTTTGTAGTTTTGCACTGTGAATCACGGATGCCTAACGTAACGTCTCTGTGATTCACCAAGGAGCAGCGCCACATCTAAAATAGACATCATATACTTGCAGTACAGCACAGGGAATTTGACATGGCTGCATTCTGAACTTTAGATGGGGCCACTGGAACATACAGCTATGAGGCACACTGGATCCCCATAAACCTTTCATTTGTTTTTTCTTTTTTTTTTGCAGAAACAGCATTTCAGGCTTAAATGTTGTCATTTTTTGATTGATAGATATGTGTTATTTGTATGCTAAAAAAAAGGGGGGATTCTGAGGCATGTATGCACAGAGCTACTATATGTAATATGATTGACAGCCGTGCTTTCACAGCTTTTCTTGTCACATGTTATCAGAGATGATGGAAGCGCTCTCTGTGTCTCTTTCTTGACATTTTTCTCCAAATTCATCCCCAAGTCTAAAGATAAACATTTGACCAATCTCCTGCCATCCTCCTTCAGGATACAAATTGTTCTTGTATCAAAAAGTACAAAATCTGATGGCCGAAGTAACGTTTCTGCAACAGTTTCCAGTGAGTAAGGATCTATTTTGGCTGCTGATGTGCCAGGGTGGTGATTCAACCTGTCAAGAAAGAATATGAGCTAGGAGACGAGGTAAAAGATGACATGATCTGTTTTAAGAGGATCACAGTGGAGTATAAGCAACTGTTTGTAGCCGATATGAGGGCTGGACCATCAAAAAAGGATTTGCAGATTTTTTTTAGACTCACGAAGCCCTGTGGACTCCATGAAAAAATATTTTCACAGGTAGATTGTGAAAAAAGCCTCAACTGGGAAACATGTATGAATTCCCCTTTAATCCTTGTGAGTGCTCTCTAATGTAGTTGGAACGTGGCCGTGAGATGAGGACTTGGCAGCTCTAAGTGTCAATGTATGAATGTGGAAGCAGTAATTGGTTCACTTTAATGATTAATAATGGGTTTTCAGGTAAAGTGCATCGCTTCCAACCTCGTGAACCTTTTTCATCTCACTCCTTCCAACTTACACTGCGGTCACAACTAACACTCCCCCCTCTTTTAGCCAGCGTAGAGTTAAAATGAACATTCTTAGGAGCCACGTGAGTCACGCAAGACATCACTGCCTACGTCTGTGTGGGGGGGCTGATGAGTAATCCAGTTTGGACTCAGGCAGAAGGAGAGCTTTTGAAGCCAAATCTCAGTGGAGTGGGGAAATATTAAAGCGCAGACCAGGGTAAACACACTGCTAATGCAACGCTAATGAGAGTAAAGGAGTCTGTAAGCGACCTTGAATAAAATCTGAATGTGCAACATGGATTTGATCACATTTGGGGTATCACGTCTCATTGTGCGACTCAAATAATGTTATAATAGGATAGTATTACAGACAGCTGGACAGGAATAAACTCTTGAGTCACGTGACCAAAATGTCCCCCTACACAAAAGCGGTGATGTAAACCTGGGATCAGGTTTCAGGAGCTGCAGTGGTTGCATGTAATTCTTAGGTAAAATGCATTAGTGGACTGAGGTCACAGGGGTCAAATGGCAGAGAGTCACAGCAATCACACCAAGACCGGAGCACACTCAGTACTCAGTGAGCTGAAGCAATTAGGTAGCTAATTAATTAGTGGACTGACAGTAAAACAAATCTGAAATAATTTTGATTATGGCCTCATTTATTTTTCACGATTTTGTTTAATATTTAGGGATTCAGCTGATTTTTTAAATACCATCCTGGAATTCTTGGTGTTTGTCCAGGGCCTTTTGCACTATTTTGTGATGCTTTATAAATGAAATAATCAGTCTGCTAATCAAGAAGGCAGCCTTCAGAATGATTGATAATGAAAATTGTCCTTTATTTTGTTAAACTGTCAGTTTCAGCTCTAGAGAAGAGAAAATGTTGGGTATTTATTGTTTGTTTTGGTTCTCAATAATGAGGATGTGCATAGAAGATTCCCAAAATGCTGCACAATAATTGCAATCATAATTACTGCAGTTCACAAAGTGATGAGGGTGGCTATAACCATACAATTATTCAAAATCTACCAGACAAATAATGTAGATGCGCGCGCGCGCGCGCGCGCACACACACACACACACACACACACACACACACACACACACACACACACACACACACACTGATAGAAATAGGCAGAGGTAGCAGCATGCTATGATGATCAACAACATGATAATAAATAGATGCTTTCTAATGCTCACATTATTACAGTGTCCACACAAAACATCCACAAATAAAGCAGCAGAAAAGTACAGCATGAGGCCCACAAATCGGCAGAGGAATACAACATCAATACCACTGAAGCAGTGATCCTTTAAATTAAGAACACAACGGGGCAAAGTGGGAGGGTCAAGCGCTGCCCGAGTGCACTTTATGTTTGAGGTAAAGTTTACAAGAGAACAGAGCAGGCAAATCATCCATATGATCCCTTGAGAAAAAGGCTCCTGGATACCATCTTTTATTTGTTTAAAAAAAATACAAAATAAAAAGCAAAACATGGAGAACATGTGAGCTTGCTAACAGCTTGCTTTGACGCAGCTACGTGATTATACATGTCTGTTCACATGCGAGTTGACACAATGCATCAATTTAATTAATGTGAATGTGCTTGGAGCAGCCCGGAGTCATTCCTGCCGACCGTACAGGGGCTGTTATGTCACTCACACACAGAGCAGGAAACGCACACACACAGAGTTATTTACAGACATTTTCCTGCCTATAAATGTGGAAGAATGTTCTCCTTGTATCCAACACACATCTCTGGTCATTTGTTTTACTTGGTGAGCCATTCCTGCCTCATTTTCCTCTTTTATTTTCATTTTCGGAGCCGTTTCTGTGAGGTAGTGTGTGCTGTAGAGCTGCAGCTGCTGAGCCACACACTGACTTCTGGCTGCATTCATTAGCTCCTGTGCTTCTAGGAGGATCTGGCTAACAGCACTGCACAGGCTTTCAGTCCTCATCTGTGTCTCTCCTCCCCCTTCCCTCCTTGCCAGGCTGCAGGAGTAAAATTCAGACGGTGTGTGTGTGTGTGGTCACCCTCGTGGGTACATGGGGAGACAAAGTGGGAGCTCTGAGAGCACACAAGGCAGTTGGCCTCTTCTTAAAATGTTGAAAAGCATGCATTGGTAATCACAAACAAAGGAAAATCCTTCTAGTTGCCAATGTTTTTGTTGTTGTTTTTTTCCCTAAAAGCTAACATTTTTCAAGCTTTGGAAGAAAACAGTGGAGGGCATTTCATACACATTGCTGCAGGACTGAGCTGATGTCCTCCCTGACCTCAAGGCAGGCCTTAAATTACAAACATCCACCCAAGAAATCCAGTAATATAACTGTGAACATACAGTTGTGACAAGCCTTTCACTGGACAGTTTTATTTGCAGTCTCCCAGGCATTTTGTGAACCTTAACATTACTTGCGGTTGGCTGCAGATCCTCATGTGTCACAATAGTTTATAGTTTGTCTTCTCTCGGTGCTCATGAAGTCACAGAAACAAAGCCTGGGTCATTTGTGAGGGTGGAAAACCCGAAAGACACAACATTCACTTTCGAGACAGGAAATGTTCAGACGTCTCCTTTTCAGTTTATCCATTACATCTCTGCAACTGTCACACCAGGCATGTCAACATGGGCTACTAGACTATATATAGTTATGTTTTTATAGCTATCTTAATATTTACAAGTCAGTAATTCTATCTGTTTGGAAACCAGTGTGTACCTATTAGTGCCTGGTAGATCCTGTGTGTTCCTTACAGGTTTTTGTATAGAAAGGTGCTGTGTCTTGTTTGTCAAGTACACCCACTGCAAATGGTAGACAAAGACGTCATCTGCTCAGGCAGCCTGCCACCCAGCCTGCTCCTCGTCTATAAAAAGTGATAACAAACTCCTACTTCTGAATGACAGCAAATGTCAGACTATAGCTCTGACTCACTCTGTGAGGATTCATCAAACCTCACATCATTTGTGAGGCGCCAGGCTGTCAGGAGAGAAGAGTCTTTCAAGCTGAACCAGCAAACTTTGCACACTAGCGTCTCCAAATGGCAACGAGCCGTCCGTGGAAACTATTTGAACTTCAAAACCCACAAATCCTGTGAGGTGACGTCAAGCAAACTAGACTCCGTTTGTTCATGTTTACCGACTCAGCCGGCACACTGGGATGACAAAAGGTCTAATTTTAGTATGTCTCCTCTTTCTCTTCCAAGAGTTGAAACATTTTGCAGTATGTTTATGTTGACGCGATATAGTGACTGTTGTGAGGCCTTGATTTGTTTCTGTTATGCAATCCCACTAATATTTCAATACATTACAAATAGGACCTTGCCTCATTGGTGCAAATCACTGAGCAAACTAGCCGTAACTCCAGTTTCCTGCAGCTCTTGTACTACCGCATTAATGGTGAGCAGGACTGAAAGGTAGTTTTACATCTCCAACTCCTGAAAAAAAAAAAATCCCATATGGCTTATTTAAGGTGTGACCACAGAGAGTACAAAACATGGACGTAGCTTCCGGGTCTGAAAAATGAAGCCAGCACAGAAGTGCTTAAAAACCTGCATTCTTTATAGTGGCCACAGGGGGCAAAAGTTGTGGTTTCAATAAACTTCCAAAAGTATAGAAGTGTATGGGCAAACGTTTTTGTGACTTAACCTCTGTGAACTCTCTATAGCTGAGTTATGGTCTCAACAGTCACTCATACTGGTCATACAGAATAAAAAAATAAAAGGATTATTCAGGATATGCTCATTGGCTAAACTTGTTACTGACATTTCGCCAATGAGCATGTGCTTTCACAGTCAGAGCCCCCCCCTCTCCCCCTTTGGACACACCCCTGATTATAAGAGTGGTGGTTTAAGTCAAATGTATTATCAATTATCAAAAGTGCAGTGCTGGATAAATTTGTGTAAATGAGCAACTGTGGATTTTACACTTTGAAATATAGTTAGTTTACTGACAAAAATGGTTGCGAAACAATTGCTTTAAAAAAAAATTCAGTAAAATTAGATAAAGATGATGAGTTGAGCAACTTTCTTTTTTGAGGGTCGCGCCATAATTAAATTAGGAACACAGGATGAGTCCCGTGAACTGTCAAAGTAAGTGAGCATTACTTAATTTTAGCTTTACCTGATTAAAAAAAGTAAATAAAATTATTTCATGTGAGATTGTAAAATGCCATTTTTTACCTGTGCTCAAAGAATTGCACAGCTACCGAAATACTCCTTTATTTTTAAAAAATTTTTGAACATCTACCAGGATCACTGTCTGGAAGCGATTAATCGCTACATGACTCTTTGGCATGGCAACCTGTTGCTCGCTAAACTTGGAGACCACACATCTACACAATCAAAGCCCTGACATAGCATATTTAAAGTAATGATCGCAATAAAGTTAATTATTTAAACTTATGCTTTAACATTTCCACAAGTCTTTATGCTCGTCTCTGCAGAACTATTTGTTCTTCGGAAAAATCTAATTAAAATCAAATTATTTAATTGAACAAATACGCCAGTGAAAATTTCCGATAATCCAGAACAGGCAGATAAACCAAGGCCAAGTATATTAAAAAAAAAAAAGTTAAATTCACTCACTCACTTTAAGGACTTAACAGTTCTGTATTTACACCTCAGTGTAGTCTACTTGAAATTTACTAAATCTAAATCTTTTGCAGTGTTGACTAGCTGGTTGACTTTTGTCAAAGAAAAAGCATCAGTGAAACACAAAAGACAAAACTTAACAATGAATTTAAAGGCTTTGAAAAGATGTAGTGACTTTAAATGTATTAAAAAGCTCCGTGGGCTGAGAGACTATCGCAAAGCTGAGTGATAATTTCATATTGTTTTGATGAGTAAAATATCTATCATTCATTTGATGCATTGTTAGTATGGAAACACTAATTGGAGCAGCTTTAGAAAGAGCATCGGTACTTAAATTGCTAAATTGTAACTTTTTCTCTGCCTATCAGCTTTAATCGTAAGACAGTAAAAAGCATTACATCTGCACAAAGATTCATCTTTGTGCAGATGTAATGCTTTTCCTAATTTATTCGTTGCAGATTTACACCAGAAGAGAGAATGATACAGGTAGGAACATTACCACAGATTATAATGATGACTCCTCACAAGGGCCAGAAGGCCCTTCACCCTCTTCTTGTTGGGATGTGTGTTGGCACATTCCCCCCCATGGCTGGTAACCAGCAGGCCGCAGGCCCAGGGCACGAGGAGGTGAAATGTCAAGAGCAAAATGTAAATTCATGCTGACAAGCGGTGCAGAAAACATGTTCTCTGCGACTCAGGGAACCTTGATATTTCACAAAGTCAAATGAACATGTCAGCCAACACTGCAGGGCAACCATTGGGTTATTTAAAGAGGAGGCTCAGAAAGCAGGCCGGTGTTACGTTACATGCAGCAGGGACTGTTTTTCATGTAGCTCAGCAGGCAAAGCGCTCCTCTGATTGTGGTTGTTATCCTCATTCTACAGTCTCCCTCTGTCTGTGAGCCATCACCGAGTCCCACAGTGAGATACAATGACGATGAGACACGAGAGGACACACAGCGGTTCACGTTGGACCGTCATTACAAAACTGCTGCGCTCTCACCCGCCAGGTCCGCTGTTGGACCCAGATCGTGTGTGTTATTTGTCCCAAAACACCAAGCTCCCCAGAACACTATGTGGCCCACAGCCTGAGCTATGATTAGCAGCAGGACAGCACCAGGACTCAAAACCTCCTTCATCCAGGCTGCACTATAAACTGCAAAAATAAAGATCAAAGTCTGGAAATACTTTGGGACCGATGACTTTATAAATATATCAGTCTACTGTGAAAATGTGATCTGGACGGCACTTGTGCCTCATGTCTTTTGCATCACTATGATAGAAGAAGTGTGGCTCTGTGAATATCCCTGTCAGTCTTATATGCACTTTGGTCCAAACTGAAATATCTCAGCAACCACTGGATGGACACAGTTCCCAGAGAGTGGAACTAATCTTGATTAAAATCCTGACTTTTCCTCTAGCACCACCAGCAGGTTGACATTTTGGGGGTTTTCGACTGACAAGAGTATCTTGACAACGACTCAACAGCCTGTCACACTAAGATTCAAACTCTCTTATATTGGACCTCTATCATTATTATCCAAATAAAGATGTTCACATCAGCCCCAAAACTCTATGCTAAGATGAAGAACATGGCAGAGATTACTGTCAATTCCTGCCAGTAGGGACTGAGAATATGAGCCTTATGTGCCACATCTGCTGCCCCTCCTTGATAGCCAGCTTTTCACAACATTTTTTACTGCATCCGACTGTTTAAAGGACCTAAAGCTGCCTGATCAGTAAAAAGGTAATCATCAGTGCTGTCTCTATTACATTCACAATGTTTAAGTTTGAATATATTCATTCAATGTCATGATTTTGACAGGATTTGTGACTAGAAAATGAGCCTGGTACCAAAATTTTGATAAAGATTTGACTTTTAAATATGCTATAATTTGTTTTTAACAACCACCTTTTTCCACACGGTAAGAAAACTTTAAAAGGCAGAATTATCAGACAAATAATAATAATAATAATAATAATAGTAATAATTTGGCTATGATACAGTCGTGTGAAAAAGTAAGATTTCACAGAGTCTATGCAGTCCTGTGGAAAAATGATCACACCGCATGATTCAATAGCTTATAGAACCACCTCTTTACTTTTTTTAGGTTAGCAGTCAGACAGATGGTCTCACATTTCACTCTAGAACACTTTAGTACACAGTTTATGGTCAACTCAGAGACTGCAAGGTGCCTAGATCCTGTGGCTGAAAATGCAAAACCGGCCTAAATCATCACCCCTCCACCGCCGTGCTCTTACTGAACCCTGTAGTGTCTGAGATGTAGCGCTTGGATTTTATTGGTATTTCTTGGTGCTTTGTTCCTTTTCATCTTATGGTGAATTTGCTGGGATGTCCACCCTCGTGCCACTGTTTTAGTACACACCTGAATGAGCCAGACCAGCAAACTGCCAAAAACCTCTGCTTTCTTTCTTTCTTTTTTTTTTTTTTTTTAAAAAGGTGATCATACTTGCTAATGATTAATTAATCAAGTGCATTTGATTAGCACTGCTTGACTGCTTTTCACCCTCTTAATTCAGCAAGGGTGTGCTTAATTTTTCACAGGGTTGCATAGAGTCCTGTGAAAACTCTTTTTCACATGAATGTACATCCTACGATATTGATCCTCAAATTGTCAGTGAAAAAAAAATGTGAACATTTTTTTAAGAATACTTCTTTAGTTATTTTTCTAGCACTATGACACTCTATAAGTAATGTGAAATAAAATCCATCCATCCATCTTCTTCCGCTTATCCGGGGCCGAGTCGCTTGGGCAGCAGCCTAAGCAGAGAAGCCCAGACCTCCCTCTCCCCAGCCACCTCCTCCAGCTTGTCCGGGGGAACACCAAGGCGTTCCCAGGCCAGCTGAGAGATATAATCTCTCCAGCGTGTCCTGGGTCTGCCCCGGGGCCTCCTCCTGGTGGGACATGCCCGGAACACCTCACCCAGGAGGCATCCTTGTCAGATGCCCGAACCACCTCAA
>VVHJ01033304.1:0-11618 GCA_015107715.1 Tylochromis polylepis | reverse complement strand
TTATAGAATATTTTTTTTTTTTTTTTTTTTTATAAAAAAAAAAAAATTTTTTTTTTTTTTTTTTTTTTTTTTTTTATCTATGATACCAGATGATGCAAATTAATTAGTAAACTGCAGGCATGTCTTTGACATAAAGGTGTGGATGACTTTTCATTTTCTTCTCTGAAATTCAGACAAAAGAGATGCTGTAGTTTTGGCCCTAAAATTTTTTTTTTATCTAATCAGATACTTTAGATGACATTACCTTGGACTCCAGCAATACTGTGCTCAATCTTGGAGTCGCTTTCAATCAAGATATTTCCTTCAACACACATGTAAAACAAATATGTCTGGGGGAAGGACTATTTCAGGTAATTACCGTTATTCTAAAAATATTACACTACATATTAAATACATGAGACAATGTGGTTTTCTTTATGTTAGGACTTCAAATGTCAAGAGTGAGGAGAGACTGAAAAACTATAACTAAAAGGGAAAAAAAAGATGAATAACAATAAAGCTGAAATGCAACTAAAATAGTCAGGTCAGGTCAGCAAGAAACATCCCTTTCCAATTAATGCCTCTAATTACATGGAATAATACAGGCTATTCTATGCACTGAACATGAAGACCTAGCAATCTTCCCGAAAATAAGCCAGAAATGAATACTCCATCAGGCCTATTTGTATGATAACAATGTTGCCAAAATGACAGCATAAATTTCTGCCTCTGAAAAATGGAAGCGCTGCATGTTCATACAAACAATCAAAACCTAATCAGTTGAATTTCCACTGCAGTAAATTAAGCGTGGAGTGGAAATTATACAATTGTCCTGTAAAATATGCCAGTAATCACTTAAATTGAGCAGGAAAACAGAAATCAGCAACAAAAGGCCTTTAGACAGGCTGTGTGCTGGATTTAGTGTGAGAGTGGGTGCCTTGGCTCATCAGCGGAACATTACGAATAACGGAGCTCTGCGCTTAGCATTGTAATAAATTGTTTTTGTGGAAATGCTTAAAAAGAAACTATAATGCTATACATAGCTACATCATTACCATTTTTTTGTGTAATTCACACTGTCGAACACGATCTTGCTCTGCCTTTTGTGAGATGTGCTGTATGTGCGTATTCTTCTTGTGTTAACAGCTACTGTCCGCACACCAAGTCAATATGAGCTCAGTCTGGGAATTGGAGCACAGAGGAGAGAAGTAAAAAGGAGAAAACACCCCAATTAAAGCCCAGTGATGAAAGAGGTGGAAAGCAGTGAGAAGTAAAGGAAAAGAGAGGTCAAAAAGTGTATGAGTTAAAAGCAAGGGACAAAGAAAGGGAAAGAAAGAAAGCTAGTTTATGTTTATGTCAGCTGCCAGTTCCATTCAGACAAATTCAGCAATGTTTGAGGGGGACAAAATGAGTGGAACAGAAGAGATCCCACTGAAAGAGCATCCAGATGCTACCTTCATATTCCATCAACTTCCTTTTTTCATCTTTTTTTTTTAAGTTCAATTATTTAGTTAATCTCATTAATAGATATGAATGCAGCGTGTACAGTCTCTGCAGTCTCTGTGCCAGACATTTGATTTCCTCTGGCTCTGAGCGACCGATTGGTGGCGGGGGGGGGGCTTTAGTGGGTATTGTTTTTTTTCCCCCCTCTTTCATGATGGCCAGCCCTTCAAACACTGAAGTAGTTTGGTGGTGTCTGCATGCTTAGAAATGCTGACTCTGATTATGTAAGCTCCCTGATACATGCACACATATAAAGTAACCCAGTGCTCCATATTGTATCACAGCGGGAGCAGCATTAATAAAGGAGGATTAAAAATGTCATGGCCTTTCAGTGTCATAAGTCATTATTTTACCACTTTCCTTCTGTTTATTATTTTATGACTGTACAATGTTACAGCCCCGCTGTCTCTACTGTCTGCGCATGGTCAAAACTGTCATGCTTATGTAATTACTACAGTACTGTAAAAGCTGTGAATAACTCAGTGCTCAACTTGTTTTGCACCCATTACTGATGAATACTTTAGGAGTAATTTCACCAAACTCTAATTAGCCTTGGTGCAATAGCTGCCCATACACACATGCATTCAGCAAGACCCTCGATTGATTTTGCATTTTCACAAGTGTCTTCACATTTTCACTGCCACATAATGACACTTGGTTAGGATAGTCTTGTATCACATTTCAGAGCCTGACCATTTATCTTAAAATGGGTTATGCTGTGAGATATATAAATAATAATAATAATAATAATAATAATAATAATAATAATAATAATAATAATAATAATAAATAGTGACCTAAATAATAATGTTGAGACTTTATTTCTGTTTATATTCTGTCTAGGATTGTTTCTAAATTTGGATTTTGTTTTGTTTTGATTTTTTTTCACCGTACTATCTGCAGTCCTGTTTTCACTTTTTCCTGAATATTTTTTTTTATGTTTCTAACACAGAAGCATAAAACTCTCCTGCAGAATTTAGTGGTTGGTTTAAATACAGTGGCTTAAACACAACACCTATGAACTATTCGCAATTTTGCAGCTATAAAGGCAGATAATTTAAAACTAGCACTACATTAGAAACTCTGTTGGTTGCTTCTCTGTCAGGCAGAAATGTCTTGCATTAGCTAAATGAGTCAGCATTGGATTGGTGTAAGTTGCTTGATTAATTTTTTCTTTTTATTCTTTTGCTGCTGACTAATAGCCTTTAGTTTCAGAAACATTTGAACTGCAACTGTACATCTATGATTGGAAGTGTACATTGTTTCAGTAGCAAAATGTCTCTAAAAAAAATTACAAAAAATTTACAAAAAAAAAAAAAACGGGACAATGTTCCAAAGCTCAGACTGACATAATCTTATGTTTGCTTTGTCAAGCCAAAGTTAATTAGAGCTTTGGTGGACTCTGCACTCTGAGGGGATTAATTCAGAAACAATAAGTCTTATCACAATGAGTATCACACTGTGTACAGGGGTCCACACTGGCTACATTTCAGTGAATTAGTTTTACACCTACAGGAGCTCACAGTGAATCTTTATTTTTTTTTTTTTGTCAGTAGACAAAAATCCCTGTCACTGCTCAGGTCTCCAAATTTTTAAAAAGGTCTTGATCAGTAATTCTGAGGGCGTATAATAATTATAAATAAGATTATAAAATAAATACAACAACAATTCTAAAAGGTCTTTTCTTTTTCTTACATTCATTGCTTTTTCACTCAAGCACGGAAAAGGTACAGTACTCAAGAGATGAACCAGTGTCTACACATGACTCAGCAGCAAGTATTTGTAAATTTTATCTTTAGGCACTTTGTTATTAGCATCTTATTATCTGAGAGACATATAATGATATTTGCACCAACAAAGTGATCCTTAAAGAGGTATTAGCTGAAAAGTTGGTATATCTCTGCATGCTATGCATTATGTCTTCAAAAAATGATGGACACTGGACAAGTGGAGGACAAAAGAAGAAGTGGGAGACAGATGAGCAGTAAGAGTTGTGTCTTTAAAAACAGAAAACAAATCAGCAAAGATCTGACTCAGGCTCTGAAACATACATTTGAGCGTCAACATTTTAGGTACATTTAGGCACTGAAAGGTGTTGGTTGGGTTTAAAAAAAATACTTTGTTAGGTTAAGAAAAACATCAGTGAAAAACTTCCATTATTCACCACTTTTATTCTCAAGATAAATAATCACCCTGGTGCAGCAACTGACACCCTGTGATATGTCTTCAGTAGGTGTTTAAAAAGAAAGCATGAATAGCCCTTGAAAAGGTATATTAAGTGTGTCCTTTCAACTAGATTGCACTCCTTGCCAACTTCCACTTGTGACTGGGGTGCTGCAGGATTTGGCCCATGAGTCCAACCATATGTTCCTGCCAGCATGAGGCATCTATCATGGCCACATGAGAACTGCTTCACCCACTGCCAAATTGGAAGTTCACATGCAGTGAACATACTCAACACCATAAGTGCACTGATTGATGACTAAGACATGACCTAAAACGCGACCTAAGAAGATCTAATGTCCTCAATATTTTGTTGTCACAGCAAGTGTGACCCATTAAAATTAGTAGTTAAAGTTAGTAAGTTAATAAAATTAGTAGTTAAAGTATCTGGTGGTTAAAGGCTCATATTTAATGCGCATTTAGAGATGGGAGACGTATTTCTGTGGTATGGATAGATACTATGGTACTATACCATAGTAATACACGGCATGTGAAAGTCATGAGGAAAATCAACTCTGACAGACATTTCCAGCCAGCATTAAAGTTAGAGCAGTGACTGGCTAATTGATAGGAATTTTCTTTTAAAATGATAGCATGGAAAAAAAAAGCTCATGTCTAGAACACCCTGAGTGCTTTATAAAGGTATTATGATTTCTTTTAATGAGCTGATGTCCCTGAGGACATAAAACGACATTTGCTCACTAAATTTTTGGTTAAAAACAGCTCAAGTTCGGAGCTGCCAAAGTTAACACGACTGCCTCATTTCTAAGACAGAACACCATCCTAAAGATTCTGAGGCTCATTTAATGTAAAAGCACCGTTTCATATTGATTAGACAAACTCTGTTTTTTTGTGCTCAGCCTGTCCTGTAAATAACTGCTCAGTGCTTCCTGCTCCCTTGCACTGCTGGCTGTATAAAATGTCATTACTAATTCCTATTGAAAATTGGGAATCAATCCTTGTTTGATCAGGTGGAAAATGAAAATGAATGTAAAATGAATATAAAATTTGATTATTTTTTCTGATGAAGGGGTAATGAAAAAGTTCACCTATCATTGATGTGAACTCTGTTCTGAAAAGGACAGCCTTAAAACTGTGTTCTTTCTAAAGGCCAGCTTGGTGTGAATCCTGTGGGGAATTATAGGGGAGAATAGTTGGCTGATCCATTCAAAGTCTAATGCCAAAATAAGCTCCTTTTTTACCTAGAAGTAAAAGAATGATTTTGTTTTTGACAATTACCATTTTACTCTGACTGGAAAATGAGAGTTGTGATTATTAAATAACTTCCTTTCCTCAAGTATATCTACTATTGTCTGATATACTTTAATTATGTGGTATTGTGCATTTTGTCTTAGTTTTTGTTTAATAAATAATATGTCATGCTGTTTTTCATCTCAGTTTGTATTTCCCTCATTTTAAGACCTGGCAATAACTATATGTGAATATTTTTTTTTTATCATTTCCTGAAATATAAAGCCTCAGAGTTCTAGCATGGCTGTACTAGTATCTTCATGTGTCACTTCTGTACTAATACAGCATTAACTTAGACTTATTCAAATGTATAAATGGTACATTTTGGAGGAAGTATGAATATTGTTGCTTTCTTGCCAGTCTTTAGACTTAATAAATGGCAAAAAGAAAGAAATAAACAAGAATGTGCAAAAGTGACTTTCTTCTTCTGTTAAAACCTGAATTCAATTGTAATTGCTTGACAGGCTTCAGGGTAAACTCATGCTCATGTGTTCTGCTCTTCACAAATAGCATATTTTCCTATCTATTGCTGATGGCAGGCATTAGAAATGTGTTAAAGGGCCCTTCCAATGTTGCATTATATGGTGATTGATTAAACAAACAGTATTCACCTTTATTATCAACCATCAGTTAACAAACCTCTGCTTGTGTGTATGTGAGCCCAGGGTTTGAGCCGTATTGACAGGTTAGTATGCTCAGGTCAATACAGTGATCAAGGCATCTAATCAATGTGCAAGAGGTGCTTGTGTGCATTAGTCTGGAGTCTCAGAGGAAAGTATGGCATTGACTTTTATTGGACTTGCTTGCATACAAAGTACTTATTTTTTCATTTTATTTTTTTAACAAATGCATTTCATATACTACAGTTAACAAGTATCTCACTTAATTTTAACAATCTGCAGATGGTGTCAAAAGTGTAGTAGTGACCACTTCCATGGAAAATGCTCTTGTTAGATCTGATTGAGATCAAATCTAATGAGATTACCGACAGATCTGATATCACATCTGCTGACTTGAATTAAATTAATTATTGGCTGCCCTGAAAAATGTATTGTCTTCACCTCTGATAGCTCTATGAAGCATATATCGTGGAAGTCCAGGAAGTTGCACACCCTTGATGTAGGTAGCAAAGTAAAGAAAAAAATACATATTAGTAACATTAAGAGCCTCCACTTGCAGCCAAAAATGCTTCATTGCAGTTTGCAATTAATTCCCAAGTCTCTGGTAGGGGTTCAGTTTTTAGTTCTTCTGCATCAAAAGGAGCAACTTAACATTGTCCCTTAAAAAAAAAAAAAATCAACTGGATTAACATAAAAGTGTGTATCAGTTGCACACAATAATTATGTTTAGTCCACCTTAATTTCGATGTCATAACTGCACAATTATTATTTGTCAAATTAGCAGATTATTTTTTAGGTCTTAATAATTATCTTATGTTGGTGTAACATTGAATGATTATGTTTACAGTTCAAACTTTTTATGCTGAGTGTACTTGTGTACCTTATGTTAAACCAGCAAAATTACTTCATTTCAATAATCATATTATCATGTCATATATTCTAATATTATATCTGCCAAAACGATGTCCAGCATATTAGCACTAACATTTGTGCTGCTAATCTTAAAGATCACTTAGAAACACTTTTTATACTACAGGCTGACTTTTGATCATAATAAATGCATTTTGTACATCCCTATACATTAACGAAAAATACATAAAATATTAATACTAAACATTATTTAAAGAGTCTGCAACAAACTAAACATTCGTTGTTAACCAAGTATCTATATAAACCTATAAGGATTACAGAATTACAAAACTTAAAATTATTGCAACAAGCATAAGACACACAGAACTCACTGAAACGTAAAACAGTATAGCAAATCATTAAGGCTATCATTAATGGAGCATTAATGGCTCCATCATGATGAGGTTCACTGGCTGAGCTTCTCGCTGCATCAGGCCAGGCTGCAGTCAAATAGCGGCTGCATCATGGAGCTCCCTGGCACAAGTGAAGAGCCGCTCTGCAGATGTCCACAAAACTGCCCCTCGATGCCGGTGACAGCCTCAGTGCTGCAATTTGGGCCTCCCCCAACAACAGGGGTAGCAAATGCAGTGTCCACTTCTCCTCAGGCTACCAACATGCCTCCAATGTGGCCTGAAAGCATCTCCATGAACACATGAGGGTCATTTCCCTCACCCATCCTATGTAGTGTCACTGTTGGGGAGCTGCGGTGGTACTGCAGAGGAGCCAGATTGAGCAACCAGACCAGTGCTCAGCCTGCTCCTGTAGCTTCTCCAGATGTTGATGCCTGCTCCTGACGTATGGCTACCAGTTCTGCCACCATCTGCACCAGTGCCTAGACTAGCTGTATGATTTGTGGGTTATGTCACATTGGGTAGTTGGGTGCCACTGTAACATGTTATAGATTTACTCAGCATGACATACACGGCAGCCTGGTAGTGATATTTATGACTTATTTATAATGTTTCTTTCAAGCTACTGTAGCCACTCTCTCTTGCCCAGCTTACTTCACCTGCTCAGTTCTCCTCTCCCTTCCAGGTTCCAGCGTGCTACTGAAATAGCTGAGGCATGATTGGATGATCATTACCAGCCACATTAGCCAGCCTCCCCTAGCACACCCGCTGAACCCACATCACCACCCCTCCCCTGCAGCTGAGCCGCAGGCCCCACCCCGACACAATGGCATATAGCAGTAGCTGAAGTGGAAGTGATCTTAACACACTGTGGGTTCAAGGTGTTATCCATTTGTTCTGTACTTCATCCACTAAAGAGAGGATCAGAAGTTCCCAAAAAGTATAGTGTAGCCATAGCCTCTGTGACATGAATGCCAACAGGGATTTCATCAGGCCTGAGTTTTAGAGTGACAGCTTTCCAAAAGCTGTGCATACTGTTTGCTAACACAAACCAGTTCAAAAATTATAGCCTGACCTGACGAATCTCCATTTCATGCTATTTGTTGTTACCAACATTAATGTATGAAACCAGCCTATAGTGTACTGTGTTGACTGCTGGAGAAGTAATTTTTTCTTCTAGGGATTTTTTCTTTAGACGATATGAGCCCATTACTACTGTACCAATCAGTCATGGTCTTAATGCCATGTTATCTGAGTATTTGGGAATGGCAGCCCATCTTATTAATGCCATAACCCATTGTGTCACAACTGCCTTGTGCATCACTGAGAAACACCAGTGAATGACATTATTTTATGACCTAAGAGTGAAAATATAGCTCTGGTGACTGGAGGCCACTAAAGTACACTGAAATCATAATGCTTTGAGATTCATGGAGTATTATCTTCCTGGAAGACAGTAAGTTATCTATAAAGGGATGCAAAAGGTTAGCATGGTGAAGAGCCCTAAACCAGCATCTTTTCCGAAACTTAATGAAGAACTATTTAGTGTTTTAACCTAAATTGTCATGAAATTGTCAAGAACCCAAATCCAGTCAAATTGATGGAACAGATTGCGAGTCATTTATTAGGTGGTATTCAAAACCAAAAATACAGTCCAGAAATGTTAATTCCCAAACAATTCCTGAGTTGCTAAGAAGGCAGGAACACAGTGTGACATGACAGAAAACACAAGCAAACCGAGGCGTTAAATATACAAAAGAGACAATCAGGCAGAATGAAAAAAAAGTGTAACAATGGACAGGTCAACTCCATTTAGATAACAAAATATGGGAAATAGAAATTAAGCCAAAGACAATGAGTTGTTCTTTGTCAGTTCATTGTGCCAGTAGGAAGAAAAAAACACCAGTGGTTGAATTCATGGCAGTTTGATATTCACAGTCTTCCACCTTACATTTTTCAGCTGCATTTCCCAACCATCACAAATCTTATAGTTACTAGTTGTTTAAAAAAATGTATTTCAGTAAACACACATGTATACCATAAACAATGCTGAAGGCAGGTGAGAGTAGAAAACTCAAAATTTATTTCCATTGTGAGTCAGCAGGGAGTAAACAAAAGGTAGAACTCTGGCACTTTGAACAAAGCCCCAACTTTCTAATGAGATGTCATGTTGCCATTACTCATAGCCATTCTCCACTGTGGATACTAAAACACTGCTGCCTTAATGGCATTATTAAGCACAGCCTCTTCTGTTCCTTGGTTTTATTCAATAGGGAATAAACAATAGGGTGTCATACACGTTTACCACTGTTGTCAGAGACACGCACAGTTCATTTGGCTGGACCTTGCACAGCAACAGTAGGCCAGCCAAACCACTTGCTCCTGTGTATTTAGTCAAATCCTGACAATGTCATCACAATTACCAAGTATCTATTTGTCAGCTGTTTCCAAAAAAAAAGTATTAAAATTGAATTTTGCTCTGGCATCACAGATCATTGTTAGCCTCTCCACATAAATGCATTTTTGCTCATTTATCACTCGAATTAATTTAATACATTAAACATCATTATGTATGCCTTCCCTGTGTAAAAGAGCCTGTAGTATATAAAATGAATGGGGCACAATAAAATGACCGGATTTCTGAAATGCAAATTGTGAAAATTAACAGTTTTTCACCTGATTTATTATTTATAAACACAATTATTTTCTATGCAATAAAAATAGGGATAGTTCTGGTTTAAAATACTATATTTTATAATTCACAAAAAGAAAAATATCATACAACAATCTGTACTCTTGAGTCACCCCAATGAGTGAGTGCAGTTGTCTTTTAATAGGAAAGAAGCAGTAATAAAATCACAATTTTAGTTTGTATTTCTATTGTAACAAGGATGTGCAGTTGGCCAGTTACATCCTGAATAATGTTAAAAGTTATAGCCTATTTCACTACTGATAATAGTGAAAGAGACTATTGATAATAAGTTTCTGGGTTATCCAAGGTTATCCAAACAGCAAAACTAGAGAGTATTGGAAGATCGCCTTGAAACAAGGGTAAAAGCCTTTCTACAAAATGTGGATTGACAATCAAGAAAGACATTTCTGTTTCTCTTTTTTCAAGCTGGACTCACATGGTATGATATATGATATATGATTGCCATTATACCCCATACCCCAACTGACTGATAAACATATGACACTTGGTCTTGCATTCTTCGAAACCTTTATTCCTTCCGCTCCTTAAGTTCTTTCCTAGTGTAGAGAAACCCACATGTTGAGCAACATTGGAGAAAGCTATTGGTTTTTATTCCATTCCATTTATTCCATTGGTTTTCCATTCAGTTTGATTTATCTAGCACCAGTTCAAACAACAGTGTTTCAAGGTGCTTATTATTACAGGGTAAAGGCCCTTTGGTGTTAATGAATCTCAAGCTGTTCTGAGGGCAATGCATGAAGCTATGTGTTAAGCCTTTTTAAGATTTCCTATGAATTCGTGCTTGCATTTTTTGTTGTAGTTGATTGAACTGTCATGTGTTTTGCTGTCTACTGAAGAAACTCAAAACTGGCATTATGACAGATGGGACAGGCTTCAATAACCCGATGACACTGATTGGATAAGTGGTTAAGAAAATTTATGGATGCTTGGATGTTTGCGTCAACATTAATGGACCAAAAAAATAGTCCATGAAACTGTATAAGTAGTTAATACTAATAATGATATGGTAGATTAGGAACATTTCTGTGGCTAATCAATATTATTGAAGCCATATTAATATGAAACCCAGGTTTAAGTCAAATATAATGCTCTTTCCAATGGCTTGGAACAGCTGTTAGTAAGCTGGCTGACCAATATACAGTACTGTGCAAAAGTTTTAAGCAGGTGAGAAAAAATGCTGTAAACAAAGATTGCTTTCAGAAATGGAAGTGTTAATCATTTATTTTCATCAATCAACAAAAAGCAGTGAATGAACAAAAGAGAAATCTAAATCAAATCAATACTTGGTGTGACTACCCTTTGCCTTCAAAACAGCATCAGTTCTTCTAGGTACACTTGCACACAGTTTTTGAAGGAACTCGGCTGGTAGGTTGTTCCAAACATCTTGGAAAACTAACCACAGATCCTCTGTGGATGTAGGCTTCCTCACATCCTTCTGTCCCTTCATGTAATCCCAGACACACTCGATGATGTTGAGATCAGGGCTCTGTGGGGCTCATACCATCATTTCCAGTACTTCTTGTTCTTCTTTACACTGAACATAGTTCTTAATGACTTCGGCTGTATGTTTGGGGTCGTTGTGCTGCCTAATAAATTTGGGGCCAATAAACAATCATTTATATTTCTGAAAGCATTCTTTGTTTACAGCATCTTTTCACACCTGCCTAAAACTTTTGCAAAGTACTGTACATAGTGTATATTGCTCTTGCCAAAAGTGTTTGTTTGTCTGGCTTCACACACGTATAAACTTGAGTGACATTCCATTCTTAATCCATAGGATTTAATATGATTTCGGCCACCCATTGATGCTATAACAGCTTCCACTCCTCTGGGTAAGCTATCCATAAGGTTTATTGAATTGGAGGAGTGCTTTACCCCACTGCATCTGAGTCTGGTGGTTGCCATGGTGCTTGGCCATGGAAACCCATTGCATGAAGCTCTCTATGTACTGCTCTTGAGCTAATCTGAAGGCCACATGAAGTTTGGAGGTCTGTAGTGATCAACTCTGCAGAAAGTTGGTGACATCTGCACACTATGCCCCTTAGCATCCACTGACCCTGCTCTGCGATG
>VVHJ01033303.1:0-10275 GCA_015107715.1 Tylochromis polylepis | reverse complement strand
AAAGTCGTGCTGTTGTCTGTAGTGACTGCATTAAGTTACTGAACACTTACTGTTCGCCCCTCCCTGAGCCTGGTTCTGCCAGAGGTTTCTTCCTGTCAAAAGGGAGTTTTTCCTTCCCACTGTCGCCAAAGTGCTTGCTCATAGGGGGTCATATGATTGTTAGGTTTTCTCTGTATCTATTATTGTATAATCTACTGTACATTATAAAGCACCTTGAGGCGACTGTTGTTGTGATTTGGCGCTATATAAATAAAATTGAATTGAATTGAATTGAATTGAATTGAATTGAATTTCCATACCTTAGAAGTAAATTCTGGTCCTTGGTCAGAGACGATGTCCAGTGTTATCCTGTGGAGGCCGAATATGTGGTCTATGAGGAGTTGCTTGGTCTCCAGGGCAGTGGGTAGACTGGGTAAGGCAATGAGGTGTGCAGCCTTGGAAAAATGATCAACAGTAAGAACTGTGGTGTTACCTGAGGAGGGTGGCAGGCTGGTGACAATATCCAAGGCTATATGTTATAAGGTTCTGAGAAGCCCAGCAGGAAGTGAATATAAAGCCTCATTTTGAGCACAAACAGGGCACGCATTAATATACTCGTGCACATCTTTGTTTATAGACGGCCACTAGATGTATTTTTTGCACAATTATGCCCAGGGTGAATCGAGTTTGCAAACCTGGATTACAAGTGATGGCGAAGTTGAATCTACTGAAAAACATAGCCCACCTGGCTTGACGAGCGCTCAGAAACTTGACTGTTTGGATGCATGAAAGAGTTTTGTGATCTGTTCAAACAGTGAAAGGTTGTTCAGTCCCCTCCAGCCAGTTCCTCCACTCCTCCAGTGAGAAGCTCCAGTCCCTCCGACATCGTAATTTTGTTCAGCTGGGGACAGACTGCAAGAAAAAAAAACCCCCACAAGGATGCATTCTGTTATGCTGTCATTAGGATAAAACTGTCCCTACCCCACTGTGTAGGTTTAATTTTATAAAACACTGTGGCTCCCTGTAAGAGTTCAAAAGCAGAAGACAGCAAAGGCAGAGTATATTTGTTTCTCACTGTTCTGTGATTTAGACCCATGAAGTCTATGCAGGGCTGAATGGCATTGTCTTTCTTAGTCAAGAGGTTTCTACAAAGGAGAAGGCTCCCCCCCATGGGTGAGGAAGATGGATGAATAATGCTTACTGTTAGAGAGGCGTGGATGTATTTTTCCATTGCGTCACATTTGGGCTTAGACATACTGGAAGGAAGAATATCAATACCACAGTCATTTGGGCGATGTGAAGGAAGAGGCAGGGATGAGTCCTTATGAAGCATCTCTCCCAGGTTGTGATATACTGTGAAGGTAAATATGTTGTAAAATGTGAAAGCTTGTAGAATAAAAAGTGAGAATGTGTAGTAATTTGAATTTGCGAGCCGTTTATTGGGGCTGAATACCAAAACAGAAAACAAGGCAAGGCGAACAGGGGTGAAACTAAACTAAAACCTAAACTGGAATAAACTAGCATTAACTATGAAAACTGTGACAAGAAAACATGAACATGAATCTGAGCAGGTGCGTGCGAAACTAAGACGTGAAAACATCAACATGGACCTGAACTGAGTCATGAAATAAACCTGAGATCTGACGAGACACGAAGGGAGGCAAACAGACAAACCGACACTGAACAGAGGGAGACAGAGGACCAAATACACAGAAGGGTAATGAGGGAAGTGGAAACACCTGGGGAAACACATGACACCACAGGGAACGCAAAACTAAACACACTGAACATGGAAACACCAGACTCTTCAACATAAAACAGGAAACATAATGGGACGTAGACATGACAACACGAGCTTGACAACGTGGAGACGTAGACACGAAACACATGACAGACTGGAGAGACACATGGGAACAGATATGGGGGACGAAAGCACAGGCATAACTAAAAGTAAAACACAGAGGACAGGAAAAGACTCATAAATAAGGAGACATTGGAGAAACACAAATTAGAATAAAACTCAACTAAACTCTAACTAAATAACAACACAAGAACTTAACATTATTGCAATCTAACATAAGAAAATCTAAAATACAAAATAAACTCAAAACGCTCGGTCACACACCCAGCCCCCTGACAGTTACTTAGGTTGTAAAAATGTCTTCCCTCTTGTGTCAGATGTTAAATCTGAGATAGCGGGAGATGAATCCCCAGATCACACAGTATATCTTGTTATGCATATTATGGCAACAAGTGGACCCAAAACAAAAAAACAAACAAAAAAACAACCATACAAATAAACAATCAAACAAAACACAACAAAGGGACAGGTTTATATTTATTTTTATTTGAAAACTAAGCCTCTGAAGGTGAATGAATATCAGCAGGAGTGCGCAAGCAGAGGAGGTGAAACACCAGGGAGTGAAGGAATGCAGGCACTGGGGCTTGGAAAGCACTCAGCAGTGGGCAAGCAAGTAGGTGGGTGATGAGCAAGCTGGGTGACGCTGGAGAGTCTGAGGAACAGGGAACCATGGTTGGTACAGTGATGAGCACACAGAACCAATCAGACTACAAAGCTGTTCATGCTTGTTATACAGTCAACACAAGGATGTAAATGTAAATCTATAAATTTATAGTTTTTCACTTCAACAGGTCCAGTGATGGTGGAAGATGGTTTGATTTCCAGTAACAAGATATAAAAAGAAAGATAAAGAAACCTGTCAAACAAAATGTTTCTATGAAACGTGCTTTAAGATGTGGAAAATCTCTCTTTAAACTGTGAATGGAAAGTAAAAATTAAGGTGTAGAAGTGCATACTACGTGTGTAGTGTAGTAACAGAATTCAGTGCTGGTTTGAAGTAACTATGTAGTGGACTATTAATAAAAACTGCACCTGTAACCAGGGGGTTAAGTGGGATCTGAGGGTTCTGAGGTTTCCTGTTTTTTGCAGATGTAGCCAGTTACAGGGCTTAACACATTCATTACGCTAGGGGGTATCAAACAGAAGGCTCGGGGGCCAGAAATGGCTTGGCAAAGACTTCAGTCTGGGCTGCTGGACAGCTTTAGAAAATGTGAAGGAAGGCACAAATTCTGGACTTTTAACTGTGTTTTTGTAAGCTTTGTAGCGTTTCTTGCTGATAAAGATTCCCCACTATGGCCATTCATACTGTGAGGTAGTTAAAAATTACAGAAAAGTTCCTTTTTTCAACATTTACAGAAATGTCAGTTTTTGTTTTGTTTTGTTTTTTTAAAAAGAACATTTTCTGTGAATTACCAAAAAAATGTTTGTTTTTTTTAAAATACTGAACAGTCTGGAGCTACCAGAACCTTTTCTGCAATTTTACACATTTTTGTGTAGAACAACTGAGACGTGTTGCTGAAATCGCACATCTTTATCTTGCATTAATGCAGAAATCAAATGTGTAGTTAAAACTTCTTTAGACTGACAGAGTAAAATGGCCTGTATTTTGTATAGCGCTTTACTTAGTCCCTAAGGACCCCAAAGCGCTTTACACATTCAGTCATCCACCCATTCACACACACATTCACACACTGGTGATGGCAAAGCTACATTGTAGCCACAGCCACCCTGGGGCGCACTGACAGGTTGGAGTACCACTTCAGATCAAATATGCCCTCAATATAGAATGAGTTACACATCGATGCATTTCTATAAAGTGCTTAAAAAAACTTTAGACCTGAAAAATGATTATTATTGTTAAAATTATATTTAAAATATCATTGATTACAGAGCTTGTCCATAATGGTGTATTAACCATTACAGAAACAGAATTTTTTTAAAATAATAACCAATACTGCTAGTTTACTGTGGCATAAAGCTTATATTGAATGGTGGTAACAAATACATTTGTTATAGAAATATATTTGTATAACTCCAATTTACAATAACAGTCACCTCAATTTAGAAAGTACAGTCTTTAAATACGTCTGATTAAAGTCTCCAGCTGTGATGTTGACTCCATTGGGATATGCTGTCCGGTGTTTATTCACAGTACTACGCTGGCATTCAAGGAGTGTGCTAATGTTAGCAGCTAGAGGAATGTTAACAGCTGTAACAGCCACTACTGTTAGCTCTTACTGCAGGGTCTAATGGTTACTAAATTTATGGTCACTTCTATTCAGTAGTGCTAGCTGTGTGCACATGACAAAGCCAGAATGCAGCACATGAAAAATGAACTTGAACAGTGTGTGGTATTAAATACTGATAATTAGGGAGCATATTAGAATATTATAGTTTTGTCTTTTGTGTCAGATTGTTTGATACAAAAAGTAGGAATGATCGTATACAGTCTATGTTTTACTCTCATTTAAAATATGGCCCAACCTTAGCATTAAATTCATTTTAACACCAATTTCATGGGGGTCACAGATAGTAAACTAATATTTCATTTTATGACAATCTTAATATGTATTTGTGAATTACTCGTGGTTTAGACTGACATGTTAGAGAATGATCCATTACAAAGGACAGAGAGATGGTTCACAAACAGTGTTTCTAAGGAAAAACGACAATGTTACAATGTAATTCTAGATTTGAATGCAGAGAGCATTGATAGCAGATCAAGCTTTATTTTAATGGCTTTAGGGTGTGGCATAATCTAATTCTCAGTCTTAAATCAGTTTCTTCTCTTCAGTGCTAATATCCTGTCCTTTACCACTCAAGGTCCGTTTGACTTTGGACCACTGTCAGATGCTTTAATTTTGTGTGACTGTTGGCAAAATATTTTGCTGTTAATGCTTTCTTGATAGTGTCGCTCAAAGTGTCTGTTTCATGCTCAGTCTCTTGTATGCCTTGCAGACTGCTATAGGGGAGGAGAAATAACATAGTCCAACATTTGGAGAAATACCAGTTATTTGTTATGTTTTCGCACATCTAGTATGGTGATAACCCCTCACTGTCCAAAATCCTGGGATGTGATCAAGTACTATGTTTTGTCAGTGAGTCTCGCAGGAGCGGTGTCCACTGTAACAGAGGGAGAGATGAGTTATTTCTGAGCACAGAGAGAATGTGAGTATGATTATTGCAGGGAGGAGCGTGGAGTGAATGCTGAGCAAAGGATCCAGGTAACTAGCAAGTGAGGAGAATGAGCAGAGTGCCCAGATGACTGGGGACACATGGAGCAAAGGATTAGCACAGGAAGTAACGAGACACAAATAAAGCATAGAGGCCCATTTCCCACTACAGAGTAGCTGATGACCTGACAGAGAGTGGAGGTCTGAGCTGGTCCTAAGAACAGCCTGGTTGATTGCTGCTGATGCACTGCAGGTGAAGCGAGGCGGACACGGAAAACAGGAACACCCAGGGGTGGAACTGGAGCATCAGGAGCTAAAGTGGAAAAATACACCAAAAGCACTGACACACAGCCTGGACCATGACAGGGGCCTGGGTCTTTATTTAATGAATTTCTATTGTATTTGTGTCTTTACTTGTTATATTGTCTTGATACATGCTCAGTCATCCAGGTAAGGAAACATTTCGTCACTCATCCAAGTGACTTCTTCAGTCTCAGCTGACTGCAGGTTTCCCAAACCTTATAAACAGTACATTTGCATAATGACTGAAACTAGCACCACTGGAGAACAATGGGCTGTGAGGTCATGGTCATTGATCAATGGTCATGACAATTTGAATATTAATGATCAAGAAATTGAGTACCATTCACAGAGAGTTGGGGAATGGCTGCAATCACAGCATTGTAAGATGGTGAAAGATGTACGTTCCCCCACAAGTTGTATTTATTGTAACCTCTGCTGTAAAAGAGATTTTAATGAGACTTTTACTTAGATAAATAAAGGATGACTAAATGAAAGAAGGTAATTATAAGTGATACACCGTTAGTAGTTCATAAAAAATACACCCAAAGTTTAATTTGACACAAATAGTTGCAGAGATAATGTGACAAAGAAGGATATAGACAAGACAACAGACAGGTGAAAAATACAGTACAATAACGGAGCTTTAGTAAGACTCTAGTTATAGATGTGAAGGCAGTCAGTAAAGGTAACAAAACTGCCAAGAGAGAGGCACAAATGCAAAAACCCAAACGCTGGCAAAGAAATGTCTGCCAAAAAGTGTGAGAAAGTTTACTGTTACAAAAAGCAATAACAATCTGGGAAGGTGAAGAGCAAGGGTTATATAAAGTGGATGTAAGTAACTAATCAAAGACAAGAAAATTGGCAGGAAACAGAACAATTAAAGCACCACTCATTGACACGTATAACAAACAAGAACTACAAAACAAATCAGCAAATACTGTAATCTGTAACCAAAGACAAAGACCAGAAAGCTTACTGTACCACAAATGAGAAAACCACCAAACATTTAAAACACAACTAAATACTTGAACTCTACAAGTAGCATATGTTTACTGGGTCCCATATTATTTAGATTTAGTTTAAGGCTTTTAGACTGAACTTTGTTTTTATTCACAATTTAGCTTTATTTTCACTTCATAACATTTTATAACATTGAAAGATTTTACACCTAACTTTGGGATTTATTTAGTTTTTTAAAAACTTGCACAGAACACCTCACCCAGGAGGTCCAAACCATCTCAACTCAGTCCTTCTGATGTGGAGGAGTAGTGGCTCTAATTTGAGCGCCACTTGGATGGCTGAAATCCTCACCCCATGTCTAAGAGAGAGGTCAGCCACACTTTGATTTGAGAAAACTCATTTGCACCGATCTCACAATCTCATCCCCACCCAGCCTTTTTGTAGTCGCTGGGTGGGGTGCTTGAGGGTATGCCATCTAGTGACTCCCTTTCCTACTGGGAGACTTAAATGCTCATGTAGGCAATGACAGCAAGAGCTGGATGGACGTGACTGGGAGAAACGGCCTGCCTGATCTGAACCTGAGTAGTGTTCTGTTATTGGATTTCTGTGCAATGACTTCTGTGTTCATTTGTCCATAACTAAAACCATGGCTCTTTGAGAATATTTGAGGATGTGTGGGAGTTTGCCTAACCAGTCTACATTTGTTTTGTGGATTTGAAGAAGGCAATCGACTGCGTCCTCCAGTAGTATCCCGTGGGGTGTGCTTCAGGATTATAAGCTTGCTGTTATGAGCCATTCACTGCAGGAGCTTGATGCATTGGTGGTAATAAGTCAGACTTGTTCCTGGTGTGTGTTGGACTCTGCCAGGACTGTGCTTTATTACCGATTATGTTCATAGGTTTTATGGACAGAATTTCTGGGCATAGCCAAGTGGTGGGAGGCTTTTACTTTGGTGGCCTCAGAACCTCATCACTGCTTTTGCAGATGATGTGTTTCTGCTTACTTCATCAGGTTGTGGCCTCCAACTGACGCTGGAGTGGTTTGCAGCTCAGTGTGAAGCAATGGGAATGAGAATCAGCACCTCCAAGTCTCAAACCACAGTGGAGGAGACGAGTTGCTGGCCCCAGTGGAGGACTTTCGGTATCTTGGGATCTTAATCACGAGTGAGGGGAGAGAGGAGCATGAGATTGACAGTCAGATTGCATCACTGCAGCTGCAGTCAAAACGCTACATCGGTCTATTGTGGGAAAGAGAGACCTGACCATGACAGCAAAGCTCTCAAATTTACTGGTCAATCTACGTCCCTACCCTTCCACATGGAAAGAACTTTTAGTGGTATATTTTTGAAAATCTTGTATTTTGGTTTTAAATTCTGTATTGTTATTTAGTCTTCTGATTATGGTGTTGTGCTTACGTTCCTGGAGTTTATAATGATCATCTTTTCTGTGCTTTAGTTCCCTGACTTGTTCAGCTGATGACAGGTTTGTTAATCCCCGTTTGCATTTCCATTCCGTCCCTCCAAAGTTGTCTCCCCGTTTCATTATTTGTCTGTGTAAAGTTATACATCTTACTCCTGGTCTCAGTGTTAGTCATTTCCCATGTTATTTTTTTGGCGACCTCTTGTCCCCTGTATTTAGTTCCACTCCCCTCATTATTCTGTGATTAGTTTCAGCTGTCCTCCCACCTGTTGCCTGTTCCTTTGTCATCCTCTGTGTGTATACATTGTCTCAGCTTTGCCTTGCTCTGTATTCCTCCTGGTTTTCCACTTCCCTGGTAGATTGATAGTTTCCAATTTCCATGTTTTGACCTGCATTATTTCGTACTTTAATTTCAGCAATAAATCTTTTAGTTTATCACTTGTTTCTGAGTTCTGCATTTTGGGTCCTCCACCTGCCTGCTATACAGCCAGCACTGACAAATGTAAATAAAATTTTTACTGCATTTGACTAGTCTTCAGTGATCAGATAGATAATTTAACTTAATTTTAGTTATAAAAACACCATGCTTTTTGTGAGATTTATTAAATTATAGAAGAAAAATGAGATAAAAAAATTTATTTTTAATACCATGAAATGAGAGCAATAGTGAACTGGGGCAAAAAACATCAATTAGCACGTACAAGCCTACCTACAAGAGTACATATAAAGCTTTGTAACACACTTTGAATAATCCCGCCTGTGTTATCAAAAATTGATCGAATTAAAGTTAGTCTACTCTGTTAATAAATAAAGACCATGATAATTGAGTAATGGTGGCGATGAGCTAATGTCTTGGGTTGATAACCGTTTTACCCTATTTTTTTTTATCAAGATCTAGGCACAGGTTAGACTCACACACAGGGCTCCAAGTGTGTCTGTTCAGTGTGTCTATTTACAGTGAAAAAAAACTGTTTCAAGAGACAAAAACAATTACACCACTCCCACTATTGCCCTCCATAGTTTCCAGACAATTTCCAGACTCTCTCCCAATCCAAAGACAGCTCACCACTCTGTGGCAGGGAATTCTCCAGGCAAACTTGAGCACAAGGAAAAAGCACATAAGCATCTCTGTCACAAGTAAATGGAAACATTAACTGCAGGCTTAGAACCAGGTTGTACTAACTGTTGTAAGACAATGATCCACCAATGACTAAAGATCTGCCACTCCCTTAAGAGGAGGCCACAACGAGGTCATCAGGAACAGGTATGTGATTAGACCAGGTGTGTAGAGGCAGAAGGCGGGAACCCTGGAGAGTCCCGCTTATGCACCAAAACCTGAATAAACACACACACACACAACAGAGAAGCGAGAGAGTGGCAAGAGGAGAGAGAGTGAGGTAGAAAATGTTAAGTCAGCCAGCAAGGACAGAGGGATGTGACAATTTATTTTTCAACCTTTCAACTAATACATTGTGCTTCTTATGGAAATGTATTTTCACATTACTTTCACGTAGTAGGCCTGCAGCAAGCAAAAAAATCTTTTCACATACTAGTGCTCTCGGTTTCCTACGTAATTATTTTTATGTCAAAAGTTCTGCAAGAGAAAAAACATAATCATGAGCGCAATTCAATTCTTCATGTGTAAATTCAAAAACCTGCACTTGTAACCTGGTTTTATGGTCCTGCAAATCCTTCCAAATACAGTATTCTGGTCGGACACAGGCAGGAGGGAAGTTTTCCCCTATCTGAGATGCGGTCCTGTGCAGCCCTCCAAGATCCTGCCTTTGTGTTGCTGGAAGCAGATGATGTAATAACTGCTGAATGTTGACTGGTTGACGAGTGGGCTGGAAAAGAAAGGGAGCGATAGAGGAGTTCACTGGTAACAGGAGAACTGCAAATAAAACCTTGAAGATCAAAAAGTATGAAAGAGTACAGACAGTGGCTGAAGTGGAAAGTTTTCATTGTTTTTTAACACTTGGTTTCATTTCAGCACTTTGTATGTTATAATGTCACTCTCCTCTGCAGCTGGCAGATTGTTTTTCATTGTTTTTAACACCGAGTGTTCAAGCTGGCAGTAGTTAAACCGTTACTTAAAAAGCCATCTCTAGACCCAGCAGTGTTAGCTAATTATAGGCCAATCTCCAACCTTCCTTTCACATCAAACATTCTTGAAAGAGGCAAACTAATTTGATCATCGACGTACTTAAATCTGAAGAGGAGCAGATCCGACAGAGACTTCTAGATGAGAATACTCTTAAAAGGGGGTTTGAATTCACCAAGAAGGCTCGTCTAGCACAGCATGAAAAGTCTAAGACCAGGCAACAAAGGAAGTTTGACTTACTTGTTGTGCGTTGGAAACCACAGCAAAATACGGAGAGTGTCCTCAGCGGCCAGACGAGAGAAGGATGCCACACCGAGGATGTGGACAAGTGGGTGAAGAATTTGTCTGACAGACAACTCACCCAAGCAGAGAAAAACATCCTTGCTAAAGGGTTGAATTTTGCTGTGATGCCGAGACAAATCCCACTAGTGGACCTGATCACAGCCACAGAAACAGCAACACGAAACAACAACATTGCAG
>VVHJ01033302.1:45384-57513 GCA_015107715.1 Tylochromis polylepis | reverse complement strand
GCACTACCACCAGTACATAGCAATCGATTATCTAGGATCGACCTGTCTTGACTTACTTTGCACGGTAACCAATCAGATGTTAGACAAGCTGCAGTGGCAGCGTTAACCCCACCCCCTGAATTTGATGGGTGAGGCTGACAGATAAAATTAATTCATGAACACAGCAGCGGGGTGAGGACTGCCAAAATGAATTAAATAAATACATCATTAAATACCTGGGGGGGGGAGAAAGAAACCACATTGATTGGTTGGTTTCTTGGCTTCAAAGTGTTGGATCAACTTCATCACACAACTGATGTAAATGGTAAAACCCACACACAGGAGCCGTCACCTCTTCCAACTCAGCATGTTGTTTTCCTGTGAAGTGCAGACAGAAATGTCTCTTCAAATCCAGATGTGGTGATTCTGAGCTCAAATCACAAGAGTTTACTTATAGCTAAATCAGATTGTAAAGCAGGCTGTAATTTGATTACATCATCAGCTGCAGGGATAAGACACAATTTATTTTTTTCTCCTACAAACTCATGACTTAAACCTCAGAGAATTTCTTAGTTTTTTGGGTTTTTTGGCAATGTATGATTTTAAAAACTAAAGAGATTACATTTATTTTTTGTTATAATGCTTGCCAGTTTGCATGAATTTAATGACTAATGATTGCAGATCTAGTTTTTGGCGATGATGTTTTGCAGCTGTGATAGCTGCGACATCCCCTGTATTGTTTGAGTGTATTTTGCTCCAGGTAGGTACCATACCTGTTAATCCATGCTTTTAGTAGTCTCTTTAATTATGGCCCCAACATTCTTTAGTTAATGTTTCAGAATTTTCCTTTATAATATCCTAGAGCTCAAGTCTTCTTTAAATAAATAATTAAATAAACACAAACCTAATTATAATTTAATTAAATAATTCCCACATTTTTTTTAACCTTAAAACTAAATGTTTGGTATTTTTGTCTAAAAGTTAACAGTATTAATCAATTATGAGTAATAGCTGCTGATTAATTTAACGTTGATCTTCACACCGGAGAATTTAGTGCAGCGTCTTAATGATTGTAAGCGCGTGTGCGCATACACGCAGGAGTATGTTCCCAAGCAGGCCGTTTGCTGTATGAAGTATGTGCCCTGTCATAGACAGCTGTTCCTCTGCTTGGCTATTTGGGATGCCACTAGCGTGTGTGTGTGTTCTTGTGTGTGCGTGTGTGCTCGTGCGTGTGTGCGAGATGCCAGGGCTCATGTCCTCAGAGGTGATAAATAGAACCGTGAAATGGCCGAGAGTCCCCCCCTCTCTGCCCTGCTGCTGTTGCCGCTGCTGCCATCCCTGCAGACCCTTATTGCAAGTTGTCCCATCGTTGGACTTTGTTTGGTTTCTTCGACCTGAATTCTTGAAAGCAAACGTTTCACAAAACATTAATAAAGATAAAAGAGAAGAATTACATTTTTGTTTTTTTTAAATCAAATGATTATATAGTTGGAATCTGTGGCCTTTTGGACTCTACACTCCCAGTAATTTCTCCTTCATTTATTGTTTTACTCTTGTTTCCCCTATTTTATTTTATGAACTGTGCGGTTTTCCAGGAGTTAGCCATGATGAAGCAGGTCCTGATCAGCATGCGGTCCAGACAAGCAGACGCTCTAAACCTGTTGGAAACAGATAAAACTGTTATCCGGACTTCTGGGTTGGGGAAAAAACAGCAGTCCAAACGTATCAACAGGACAGCAGAAGAAGAATCACCAAACAAACCCAAACCCACTGTGTTTGTAAGTGACTCTTGTGGCACCACCCTTTTTATGAGTCACACCATGTGAACGTGCTTAGACACATGTTAGGAAAGAAGGAAATGAAAAGGAATAGAAATGAAAGGATGAATAGTTTCTTTTTTAAAATAATTTAGTGAAATAGAAGTTTTTCAGTGAAGTTGGCTTGTAGTATGTAGTAGTATGTAGCCATGAGTCATGAGAAAGTCAAATAGATGAGAGTATCTTAACACCTGTCTTTCACTTGTCATATTATTCCTTTCTCTTATTTTCATTTCCAGACAAATAAAGAAGTTCCTGATTGGTACCAAAAACTGAAGCAGAAATCCAAGTGAACATTTGTGTCATGACTGGAGCTCAGGACTTTTTTTTTGTTTTTAACTTTTAGGTTTTGTCTAGACTTTTGTATGTTAAACTTGTAAGTTACAGTTCTTTTCATTGCTGATTGCTTTTCAAATACAAAGGCACAAACAGTTTGAACTGTCTAAGTGTTTTGTTTTTCTCATCCTTTGTTAAATATTGTTCATGGGATAAATTATCTGTGTGCTGGTCCAGAGATATTACCTTCCACAGGGTACACATTCCAAGCTAACTGAAGGCCCAAAAATTCCTCTTTTTTGGCAGTGGCCTCTTTTATTAGGTCTGTCTATCATTATTTTCTCATCTTTTCCAAGTTTGCAGATACTGCTCGCTACAAACAACACTGCAGGAACCTTAGCCTTTGATTTGCACAAGCTGAGGTTCCTTAAATAGAGACATAGTAGGCATACCTTTATTATTTCTGACCATGTTCTTATTGGTGTCATATTAAATTCGGCCGGGCGGCTAATGCAAAGCTGGTTTGTCCCTTTTCAGGAGTTTTGTTATCCTCTAATGCTGACAGTTTGCACCTACACAAAGCCGCTCTATGTCTGTGTAACAAAATGCTATATTTTGTAAACTATGTTGCTTGTAATTTTTGGCATGTAAATAATATGGCTTTCTGTGAAATTTTACATGTGATGTTAAGACAGTTTCTTATGAGAAGTATTAGTAGATCTGTGGAAAAGGTTTCATAAACCTCAAGAGTAGAAAGACTACAATACACTCAACTAAGAAAATATCAGAAATTCAGCTTTGGAATAGAAAATGTCAGCCAGATGAACTTGAGATCAACCTTGATGGGTGTGAGGTAGGGTGGGGAGAGAATGAAAGGAGAAGGCTTGGATTGGATGTTAACCTGGCGAATACAACATTATCCTCAAAACACAGTGGAGACCAGTGATGGCATGGGTAGGCATAGCTTCTCAATGTGCTAAGGTAGTAGTGATTATTGATAATGCAACAGAAACAGCTGGATTAATCATGAAGTTTATGGTTTCTGCTCATATTCAGCTAAATGCAGCTGTTGATTGGACGCTGCTTCACAACACAGATGTTGAGGGAGCCAAAGCATGTTGCACAAGCCACCCAGGTGATTTTGAATAAAGAGTAAAGAAGTGGGATATTCAGTAGTGGCCATGTAAATCTTCTAATCTCACCCTGATTAAGCATCAATTTCTGAAGGCAAAAGGCAGAGAGACTCAAGAGCAAACCATAATTGATGACAGTTGCAGTGAAGCATTTGGTTATATCCATGGGTTTCAGACTGTCATTGTTTTGGCCAAGGTTTCTTAACAAAGTACTACAACTGAACATTATACACTATAATTATTCCTCTAATTTGTCCAATTACACTTGGGTAGATAAGGATGGCTCATATATTTGTGTTCAGCCCTCTGGATTACAGATGAAAGCCTGCTCTTCACCTGTATCTTTAACTTCAAATGTACTGAGGTAGACCCAAAAAGCAAAAATATGAACGTTGTGTTGCTGTCCAAATACTTTTGGCGGGTCTTAGGTTCTGTTATTGTGTTTGGTAATGTACTAATTTGGTGGGTTATAGAAGTCAAATAAACCCACAATATTTTAATAGTTTGATGACAACAAATATTTCCTGTAACAGACCGTCTCATTTTACTCAAGTTCAGTTTTAAAATACTTTAAAGAATTCGATGGAAATACTTGATTCTTCTGCTCTGTGCAATAGCTTCCTTTATTCCTTACTAGACTAATCATTAATGCAACATAGAAACAATTTATAGATCACAGACAGCATTACACAAGAGTCCACACCTGTAACCACACCTGTACCTGCTGTAACTATATTGAGTAACACGCGTGTGTCATATGCGGTCATGTGCATTATACCCACTGTTTGACCAATTTCGCTATCTCTTTCCACGTTTTATCTATTTTTGTATCAGCTTAAAACACTTTACAAAAACTCTGTTGGTTAACGTGGCTGCGATGAGTTTAACTTTCACCACTTTAATGCGGTTTGACTCTCGTCTCGTGGACTGTTTTACTGCGCTGTTGTCGGTGTGCATGGATGGCAAACGTAGGGCGGTGGCCGGTGAATGAATGATCAAAGCGTTTTTAAAGGTTTGGTGGGCGGTGCGCGGTCTGTATTTACACTAGGGCCGCTCCGCCCTGCAAACGCTGGATAGAAAACTGTCTGTGGGCCGGAGCAGAGGGATGAAACAAGTGGAAGGAGATGTAGCCGACAGGCACACATTAATTACTCTAACGCACGCACTACACCTCGTCGGCTCCACTCCTTTCTCGCTACGCTGTAGCATCCTCTTTGCATAATAACACACGGCGAGCGATCGTGTTTGCGGCGCTGCGTCGGAGCTTCATGGCCGCAACACTCACGATGAGCGGCGGCGTGCAGGAGGATCCCTTCTACCCGCTGCAGAAGGCGACTCTGCCCGCTGGCTTCCCCTTGGAGGACTCGGCGTTGTTCAGCTTGGATTGCAAGATCACCGAAGCAGACAAGGCTGGACAAAATGATTACGCACAGGTAAACCGGTTGGAAATCAAACCGACTTTACACATTAGTGATGTATTTCACCGAATGGGCGTGGCAGTCTGGCTTTAAATCCAGCTTGTTTTTCTGTTTATTTATTTATTTATTTATTTGAGTCTAAATTTCAGTCGTCCCTCTCTGCGCGATCGCAACCGTCACTTTATTCAGCTCTATTTTCGGTAATAAGCGACCAGCTGGACGCGTAGTCGAGCACCTCCGCCTGCAAAACGCATTCACCGCATGTTTTCTATGCCAGCCAGCCAGTTGGTCACCAGTTGTTGGTCTCTCCTTGGCGTCCCTTCTCACCATCATACCACGCTGACAACAACTGACTCCAGCTTCGGACAGAAACGTCCCGGCAACTCTGTCCCCAGTTAGAAAGAAACTTGTGCAACATAGCAGGGAGATCTATAACAGCTGGTAGGATCAGGACCCTCAAATAGCAGCCCATCCCCAGACTACTACTACTGCTGCTGCTGTTTCTGCTGCTGCTGCAGGGAGACATGGGTGTTTCCCCATTCCCTTTCATGTTGCTGTTTCATCGTCTGGTGCTCTGCTTCTCTAACTTTTACACCGATTAGACCCTCCAGAGTCACAGGAGCTGGACCAGAAAGAAAAATACGAATGAAGCATTTTTTATGCAAAGTTGTTCACCTGTGGTGGGCAGTTTGACCGGCGATTGGCTGCTCTGTTAGCGTTGTAATAGCTGCACATGTTCTAATGAGAGGCGTTAGACCAGGGTCCTTATTGACATAACATCGTCTAATCCTCAAATGTGGGCCTCACCGCCGTTAGGTTTCTGAGTTCAGCCTTGCAGGAGGCGAGGGAATGTGGCAACTGCCTTTTGATGACTACTTGATAAATGCTTTAGCAGTGACTGTCCTATCAAACCTTTTGTCTTCTCATAATAGTGGCTCAAAATAGAAGCACTGAGAAGAACTTAGTGAAGTCAGACTTTGGTACTTTTCATTCACCAAAAAATTTCTTTTTACGTTAACTGATTTAAAAAAAAAAAAATGTGTTTTCCTTTTTAATCCTCAGGCAAAGTGTGAGATGGACAGGTATCTCTCCCCTCAGCCTCTTCCACTTCCAACTCCTGCAGACAACCAGCACAAGTCACTCAGAGACAGCTCGTCAGCAGTGGATCAGTTCTTCACTGACGCTGGGGCTCCCTATACCCTCAACATGAATCTTTATCTCCCTGATGTCGGCTACCTGAGGATGGGCTTGTGCCAGCAGGTGCGGTCCCCTCAACACCAGAACCACCCGAGTCTCACTCACATTAAAACAGAATCTCCCTCCTCGTGTTTTTCCTCTAACCTGCAGCCCCACTGCCCCGGCACTACACCCACAAGTAGCTGCAGCACATCTGGGCACGGCCCTGGCAGTATGGCCATGGAAAACTCCGCCACAAACATGACATTAACAGGGTTACCAGAATTCACCAGTGTTTTCAATCAGCTGGGAGGCAGCCGCGGTGGTGATTCACTGCCAGAAGTGTATGTCAAACAGGAAATGTCACCACAGTTTGAGCAGCACGCTCTCCACCACCACGACAACAGCGGCTCGTTGTTTCAGCTCCTAAACTCTGGCTTGGATCATCGCCATAGCAATGGCATGGAGGCGCAGCAGCAGCATCAGCATCAGCATCAGCAGCAACCAATCCAACACGCTACCACGATGCACACGCCTTTTCATGATTTGTCAGTAGCTACTTCTGCTTCTCAACAAGAGCAAACTGTCAAGCCTGCCTACCGTTGTCTGGGTGGTGGGGTATACACACATCCTCATTCTCAGGCACATCCCCAATTCCTCCAGCAGCAGGTACCCTACCTGCCGCCCTCTCCGCCAAACTCAGAGCCCGGCAGCCCTGACAGGCAGAAGGAGCTGCTCCACAATATGTCACCTCCTCCATCATACGCTGCCACCATTGCCTCCAAGCTTGCAGGTAGCACACCCGGACTTGGACCTGGCCCGGGACCAGGTGGCTTAGCTCTGCCCCTCACTACAGGCCCCACACAAGTCCCAGGCCAAGCCACAGTCCTTCCTCAAGCCCACGCAACAACACCAACCCCAAATCCAGCACAGAACGCGGTAGCTGTCCGCTACAACCGAAGGAACAACCCCGACTTAGAGAAACGACGGATCCACCACTGTGATTACCCAGGTTAGAAAAATGACACACGCACACCACTGTATGTGCACTGTGAATGTAATCATTGTTGTGTGTTTATTTTATTACTGCATTGTAGTGAATTTTTCTGTTTATGTTTTGAATGATTTGCCTATGCCTTTGGGTCATGAAGGCCGAGTACACTCTGTTCTGGCATCAGAATATTTTGGCAATGCAGACAGACTGTTACTACCTTTCAGTCAACTATCTGGTTCAAACACTGCTTTGCATATATTAGCACAACTCAAATGACTGTGGCACTTTCAGCTATGAGCTCTCAAACAGTGTGGTGGCTTTAAAGTAATCACTGGTATGATTGTGGAATGAACCTGTTTTTTTTGTTGTTGGTGTGTGTGTGTGTGTGTGTGTGTGTGTGTGTGTGTGTGTGTGTGTGTGTGTGTGTGTGTGTGTGTGTGTGTGTGCGTACGTGCCTACCATCTCATTGGCACAGCAAAGCCACCCCTGCCCAGCAGTTTGAGGCTGAGGACTCCTGGCAGAGACAGAAGGGCTTTTGGGACCTGCAGCCGTATGAATTTTTCATTCACTTGCCTCTGCCAACTCTCGCCCCTCTTCCTCTCCCTTTATCTCGCTGTCTCACTAGGCTACTCCCTCTCTCACTGACAAGTATTGTCTCTTGCTCAGTCTCCAATGGCACACCTGGTACCTGCACAAGTGGAGAGAGTAAACACAAAAGCAACCCCCATGCTACCCCCCCAGCCCTGATGAAACACACATATGCACACACTCCCTCAAACGCACCGTGTAGCCTGCAAATGGAGTAAATGGCTCCTAGACCACAGTGCTTGGTATTCTACATTCCCATGTTTTTGTGTGTGCGTGTGTTTTTTTTTAAATCTCCCTCCTCCTTCTCAGGGTCCCTGAGGCTGGGTATGTAGAGAGGGCAGATGAATGCAAAGGAATCCATTCTGCAGGGCAGTGTTAGCAAAAACAAGAAAAAAAAATACACAAGAATGTGAATGAATTCACACTGGAATTGCACACACTGGCACAGAAGGCACTACAGAAAAGAGTAAGCACTGCATCGCCAAATGCACAACCTATCCTAGCCAGTACCCGCAAATCTGCTCCCTCTGCGTAGCACTTTGTGTAGTCATTGGAGGGGTGCTGGCAAATATTTAAAAGCAAGATGACATCGACTGTGCGATTAAGTCCTTTCTGCACTAAGCTGCCCTGACGAGATGGCAGATGAAAGAGTAAACAAGGATTTTTTTCCACTTTTTGTCATCTTCCTTATGCGTCACTTCTGCATCTGTGCACACACAACAGACAAAACAATGACTGCGCGAGACAACCTGACATGTCCTTTTCATGGGCCAGAAAATAGAGCTGTCAAGTGGTGGTGGCACAGACAAGCCACTGAATCTGGATGGATTCCTCAAGCAAAATTGACTTTCAGAAAGCAGTTGAACCCACAGGCCATGACATTTTAGATCTCAGCTCCAGAGGCATTTAAGATCTCAGTGGGTGACATGTTACCTTTGCCCACTGTCTGTGCTTGAATCTATATGGCGTGGCAGGTCCTGGAGCTACAGGTAATGCCCAACATGCAACGATCCTGTGTTATGTTTGTGTGGAACGTGTGAGATGGACACTTCTCTGGTAGCTGTGGAGCTCTGCACGACGGGGCTCATCTTTGCGTGGGTCTTGGTAGAAAGCGGTTGCCTTCACACGCTCTGTGCATTCTTTGAAAAGTTAGAAGATTCCCTTGATCAATTATTGATCAAAGCCATTTACAAAGCACTGCCAAAAGTCACGAGTGTGTATTGTGATTCACGGTGTTCATGTGTATGGAAGTGTGTTTCTGACTATGTGGCACTGAAAGAGGAAACAGAGGGGCACGGAGAGAGGGAAAGGATGAAGCAACAAAGGTATAAATAAGGAAAAGAAGGATGGAGAGCAGATGTGCATGTGGCTTCATAGAGAAAATGAGATGTGTTTTACCTGTTTTGTGATATGTTCTGTGAGGAGAGGGATTCCAAAGGCTCTTTTGGAAAAATGACACAGAATTTGTCACAGACTCCACGGTGTACAAGTAAGATATATTACATTCAAATCAGAACATGTTCCTATATCCTAGTAAATCACAATGGATGCTGTCAGACTGTCACACAGGATTTGTTCTATTATTAAGTGACTAGGGAGCAGCTCCAAGTACTGTAAATCATGCTGCAGAGAAAATCTGAAATTATACCCTTTTAAATGCAGGTGGTACAAGTCAAATTTGTGGGAGATGTTACTTTCAATCAATATGACTTGCCGGTTTAAAAGTTGCAGGATGCCACAAGTTGGACTTAAGCTGCAAGTATGCATGAGAACAAAATACCAGGCAGGAGGAACCTTATGAAAGAAAATATGTGATTTAATCTAAATAATGAATCAGTCTCAGTCACTGTCACATTTATTTTTTATTTAGGCATTGATGCATTTTGTTCCAGGCCTCAGACTGGTGGTACCGTAGTTCTGCATTTGAATGAAATTACTGTTTATTGGATTGGAATACTTGGCATTATTGGAATTGTGTACACTTCTCATTGCAGCCAAGCCTGCTGTCTGTGTTTTTGTTTTTTGTTTTTAAATCTTGTCATAATAATTAAAAGGCAGGAATTTTTAAAAAATGTGTGTAGCCTTAATTCATTTAATCATTTATAGAGTGCTGTTTGGAGTACACTTCCCGATCAGCCTACAAGATTCAGTAAAACAGCAGCATGACAGTGGCTGAGCACTGACTGTGAGATGGTGCAGATTACAAAATTGTTCTGTCTTTTCATTAGTAAAGACTTATACAATATCAGCCTTTCATTAATCAAAGTTATATATTCTACTATATTTCACTACAGGGAACTTTATATACTTTTGAAAACATTTTTGGCATTGTGTTGTTTTTTTCATGGTGACTGCTCACTGTCAGGGCTGTGTGCTCCGGAAAACAGCATCTCTGCTTTCTGCCTATCCTCGAGGACCTGGCCAGACACACACTGCCCAAGAGACAGGCTGCCAATTAAAAATGCAACCTCAGAGAATAATAAGACAGTCATGTAAATACTGTATGCTCTGGTTGTGAAACACAGTATCTATGTAGACATGTTAATAACTAAAAGACCACAGGTTACAATGGCTGCAGAAATTCCTATGCTAACATATGCAATTCTGCATGGTTATGTAAATAGCACATACCTGGTTTTAAGATAACAGTCCATATAGATTATTGTTACCCAAAAGTCTGCATTTCTCTGTGTCTTCATTAGTAAATTACTCACAGACTCAAGGGTCAAGATACTGACACATTTTCTGGATATTTGCTTTAGCAATTTTACTTTTGTGATTGATCGCATCACTTTGTGCAGAAATTTATTGTGCAATTGCAATTATTCAGGGAATAATCACTGCTGTCACTGCTACATTTATGGCTCCTGTACAGTGTGCTGGAAACTGTGTATCACTTAGTTGTTTCTCTTTTGTGAAGCAATTTGTAACATGGGTTTATAAAATTCTTATATAAATTTTAAAAAAAAATCTGGTATATGAAAATGTACAAAGTTTAAATTTGTCATGATGGGTGCAGTTAAGACTCAAATGCAGCACTCACAAACAGATGGGAATAAACTCAAACCACCTTTTTATTTGTTGAACAGGTCCAGCAAACTATATCACAGCCCAAAACATAAAGCAAAGAGTAGGATCTAAATTCTTCAACAAAGAGAAAAATGAGGCAAGGTGGGCAAATAGACTTCTGACAAAGAATAAATGGATACTGGAAATATACACACACAAACACAGAGGGCAATCAAGGGAAGGGAAACAGTCGGGAAATAAGAACCAGCTGAAACTAATCAAGACAAATGACACAACCCAGGATACAAAAGGAACAAGAACTAAGACTGAGCATAGAGGCACACGATACACACCAAAGCAAAGAAATTACAGGTAATCTAGATTCTATTCTCTGAAATAACAGGGTTTTTTCTAAATCTGCAGAAACTGCATGGTAAGAACCATTCATCCATTAATTTTCCCTACCAACAACCATCTATGTTAACATTCACACAGTGAACTTGCTATCTAGGATGCACTTTTCTAGTTAAAACATGTTAGACACATGCTAAAATCTAGCACATTAAGTCTAGTGTAAATATACTTGAGGTTTATAGCATACTTGTTATCTTTTCCTTTACCGCTCCTTATAAAGTCACCTCCACCTTTTCCCTTGACCTCATAGCTATTGAGGCTAATAAGGAAAAGACATGGGAGGTAGTTTTTGTGAATATTTAACAAACCAGGTCTAATGGTATTCACATGCTTCCCTTCCTTCTATATTATGTGGCCCTTTTCAAATGTTATATTATGTTGCTGCCACTGACTGGACTAAAGTGTGAATCAGGACTTTACATATACATTTTCTACTAAAAAACTCTTGATTCCCTTTTTTTTTTTAAGTTTTAAACAACAGACAACTAGATTTGGCATTGGCTGTACAGACATTGCTTGTTGAGTATGTTAACTAGAATTGGAATATTTCCAGAACTTTCCTTTGGAAAGACACCACTGCTTTTTTCCACTTAAACAACCTTGCGTTCCTTCATGCACTGACTCGACTAGGTGCTGGAACCCTTCCACAGGGATCTTGGGCCATGCTGATTCAATAGCGTCGCACCTTTATTCCCGTGGCCACATTAATGCATCTGATGGCACATTATGCTGCAGGAAGCATCCATCTGAAAAAAAGCATAGATGGTGGTGATTAATGGCTGTACTTGGTCAGCAGTAAACTCTGTGAAGTTCAAGTGATGCTCAGTCTGATCTAAGTGATATGATTGGTTGTGTCCAGTAACTGGCCCGTGTGTGTGGGGTGTTTTTTTTTAAGTCACAGATGAAGAATCTACAGCGTAACCCATTTGCTTGTGCATGTTCCAGGGCATCCTTTGGTACACTGCTGCATAAGGTGAGTTTACATTTATGGCCTGTCTAGCTAGCAATGAACACATCACTCTTTCATCTATGATGCATTTTTGTCCCAGGAATTGCCTCTGTCATGATGTGTTTATCATGACATGTTTTTTGTTTTTCTTTTTGCTTCTGTCCCCAGAAAGCTTGGTAATGCGTAAATAAACCGTTGTGATGCCTGATTGTCAGATAGTGGAACCAGCGCGTCTGTAATGATCATACCGTATTCAAATTTCAAGTCTTGCCCATTCCAACATTTAGCTGAACAGCAATGGAGCCTCTCAACTCTGTCTGTCTGCCTTATGTCTTATTTACACATCAGGCAGTATGGGAAGACAAGCTGTTTGCAT